>SMMW01000020.1:785000-1032500 GCA_004794655.1 Marisa cornuarietis | reverse complement strand
ATTGTGCTGTTGCTGAATGTTCTCTTCGACACTCGGAGGGAGTTAGTTTGTACTCATGAAGGAAATCCTACAGATAATGACAGCAAACTTTGTTCAGAGATGTGTATATAATATGTGTATATATGTGTGTATATCTATGTGTATATACAGATCTCTGCTTTGTTCAAAGGTGTGGTGCGAACTTCGGTACCAGTCACAGAAGAAACGCTGTAACCCTAACCCTACCTCTACCTATATAACCTAGTTATTGCTACATCCCACTTCTCAACCCTTGTAAAACAAGCACAAGTCAGTCCAATTCAGGTGACGTAGACAATCCTACTAACTGTCGACCCTCCATTCTTTCCTCACTCGCCAAACCCCAGGAAAACCACATTCGTCTTGTGGTGAGATCGAGGGCTACATGTATCAAAGCACAACCTTTGTTTATTCTGTTACCTTCGTAAATAAACATTTGTCATTCTTGCATTATGTCACGCGTCGTCTACTCAAAGCAGAAATACCGTCTTGACGTGAGTAGGCATGCGCAGAAAACCACATGGTTTGGTACTTCCGGTGAAGACATTGCTTGTTGTTGTTAGAGAAGGTTATCTCTTGTCATTGCGCATGTTTTGAGTTGCTCGTGCTTGATATCTTCAAGTGCGCTGTGTCCATTTAATTATCGATAGTGATATTGTAAGAGACCTTAATTGGGGATGGACTAAGACGGGGGCTTAAGCACGTTCATTGTATTACAAAAATTATCTCCTGCTCTTCCCCCGGGTTTGTGTTTTTCTATGGAACTCATTCTGTTGCTGCACGGTCGTCTTCCTTACACCGACCTCAAGGGTCGTAGTTCTGAAAAAAAGTAAATAATTTCTCCAGGGCAAAGTCGGAAAAACGTCTTCGTGACGCCCAGCAGACCCTATAGGTATAGGACAATATACTTCATGTTTCTTAACCCCAGGGCATCTTTGCCACCGCTTTATAAGCTACTGCTCCGTGGATAACAACGTGATCCAGTCTGGACACCGCTTGATAACTTTGGAAAGAAGATGCTTTTCCTTGAGTTCCCCCAGGTTACCTCAAGACAACGACTTGCAATTAAGGTTTCACCCTTTCTCTGAGCACTTTCTGGATGATATCCACCATCTTTATAGACTGACAGCGCCACTTCTCTACACTTTATATATCTCGTCCAGGTGAGAAGAGTTTTTCCCGACTACAGGTATCTTTACGAAGTACGTCTCTCCACCTCCATGACCAAACTTTTTCTCGAATGTTGAAAGTTCTGTGTGCCCAGGAGAGATCCTTGGTGGACGTAATCAAAAAGTATCCATAACTCCTAAAATATTCAAAAAATAATAACATAAAAAATAAAAATGATCACGAGGGAATCAAAATACAAGAAAGAGTAATTTCATGCACGGTACAATTGTGGGAAGTCACTTTATGTCATTTTGTTAGTGGTCGCTTGGACTGGAGATGATATCGTCAAGATGATGCGATCTTTGCCCCCCCCCCCCACAGCACTGTTTTGGTAGGGATCTTTATCTTGTGCCCTTCATCAAGTATAATATAATCCTGTAGTGCAATAAAGTCAGTTTTTATTACTACCCACAAATTCATTGTCAGCTCTGTTACGCAGCTGCTAGATGTCACCACCTACTTGACTCAAAGACCCCTAATGTTTCACCATCCAACTGACCAAGTCTCTGCATGGTTACAGGGAGCAGGGACTCATTTTCTAGGTTGTAAAAATCAACGATTCTATCCTTGAGCCAACTGATTCTCAAAAAAGTAAGCATTGTACATTCTAAGAAGATGTCAGTGAGGTGAACCTGTTACATAACTTAAACTATCATATGGTCTCGTGTCTTACACATTTGTTGCTATTGTTCAGACTTCTGACTGTGCAGACAAAGGGTTAAGCTAGTGACCTGTAACTAGTTTCTTATAAATAGGTTAATGTGGTCTTTCCTTTTTCCTCGGGAGGTTACTTTGTACCGAAGATGATCGCATGAGTGAAGATGTCCCACTTACGACGGGTGCTTGTGCTTTGTCGGCGAACGAACTTGATCCAGTTGCAGCAGGTTTGACTTGCCACCCGGATAACCCGGTGTAAGCAGACGAGTGTTTGGCCACAGCACTTCAACATGAGGGCTGGGTCCTATAGGCAGTCCGTCAAGGAGCTCTA
The DNA here is from genome assembly GCA_004794655.1 of Marisa cornuarietis. Classification (NCBI taxonomy): domain Eukaryota; kingdom Metazoa; phylum Mollusca; class Gastropoda; order Architaenioglossa; family Ampullariidae; genus Marisa; species Marisa cornuarietis. The sequence goes on along the minus strand of SMMW01000020.1, from coordinate 1,030,324 downwards.
ATCTCCAATCTCTTCGTTAGAGCCTCGTTTCAAAACCGAGAAGCGTGTGGTTGGCAATGAGAAAAACTTCTCTTTGTTTACTGACAGCTACAACATCCTTCTCTTGGTTCACCCACAGCTTTAACATCCTTCTCTTGGTTCACCCACAGCTACATCCTTCTCTTTGTCCACCCATAGCTACAACTTCCTTCTCTTTGTTCACCCACAGCTACAACTTCCTTCTCTTTGTTCACTCATAGCTACAACTTCCTTCTCTTTGTTCACCCACAGCTACAACTTCCTTCTCTTTGTTCACTCATAGCTACAACTTCCTTCTTTGTTCACCCACAGCTACAACTTCCTTCTCTTCGTTAACTCCCAGCTACAACTTCATTCTCTTTGTCCACCCACAGCTACAACTTCCTTCTCTTTGTTCACCCACAGCTACAACTTCCTTCTCTTTGTTCACCCACAGCTACAACTTCCTTCTCTTTGTTCACTCATACCTACAACTTCCTTCTCTTTGTTCGCCCACAGCTACAACTTCCTTCTCTTTGTTCACTCATAGCTACAACTTCCTTCTCTTTGTTCACCCACAGCTACAACTTCCTTCTCTTTGTTCACTCATAGCTACAACTTCCTTCTCTTTGTTCGCCCACAGCTACAACTTCCTTCTCTTTGTTCACTCATAGCTACAACTTCCTTCTCTTTGTTCGCCCACAGCTACAACTTCCTTCTCTTTGTTCACTCATAGCTACAACTTCCTTCTCTTTGTTCACCCACAGCTACAACTTCCTTCTCTTTGTTCACTCATAGCTACAACTTCCTTCTCTTTGTTCGCCCACAGCTACAACTTCCTTCTCTTTGTTCACTCATAGCTACAACTTCCTTCTTTGTTCACCCACAGCTACAACTTCCTTCTCTTCGTTAACTCACAGCTACAACTTCCTTCTCTTCGTTAACCCACAGCTACAACTTCCTTCTCTTTGTTCACTCATAGCTACAACTTCCTTCTTTGTTCACCCACAGCTACAACTTCCTTCTCTTCGTTAACTCACAGCTACAACTTCCTTCTCTTTGTTCACCCACAGCAACAACTTCCCTCTCTTTGTTCACCCACAGCTACAACTTCCTTCTCTTTGTTCACCCACAGCTACAACTTCCTTCTCTTTGTTCACCCACAGCTACAACTTCCTTCTCTTTGTTCACTCATAGCTACAACTTCCTTCTCTTTGCTCACCCACAGCTACAACTTCCTTCTCTTTGTTCACCCACAGCTACAACTTCCTTCTCTTTGTTCACTCACTGCTACAACTTCCTTCTCTTGTTCACTCACAGCTACAACTTCCTTCTCTTTGTTCGCCCACAGCTACAACTTTCTTCTCTTTGTTCACTCATAGCTACAACTTCCTTCTTTGTTCACCCACAGCTACAACTTCCTTCTCTTCGTTAACTCACAGCTACAACTTCCTTCTCTTTGTTCACCCACAGCAACAACTTCCCTCTCTTTGTTCACCCACAGCTACAACTTCCTTCTCTTTGTTCACCCACAGCTACAACTTCCTTCTCTTTGTTCACCCACAGCTACAACTTCCTTCTCTTTGTTCACTCATAGCTACAACTTCCTTCTCTTTGCTCACCCACAGCTACAACTTCCTTCTCTTTGTTCACCCACAGCTACAACTTCCTTCTCTTTGTTCACTCACTGCTACAACTTCCTTCTCTTGTTCACTCACAGCTACAACTTCCTTCTCTTTGTTCACCCACAGCTACAACTTCCTTCTCTTTGTTCACTTACTGCTACAACTTCCTTCTCTTTGTTCACTCACTGCTACAACTTCCTTCTCTTGTTCACTCACAGCTACAACCAATATCAAAGCTTAGAAAATTTCGACTTGTTATCATGAACGACAGATAAGGTTTCTTTAATAGAAAATTCATTTAAGATTATCATATTCCTTTGAGTGATCAACAATATTTTGTTTTTGTCCACTCTCTGGTGTGTAAGTCTGCTTTATAGCCACTATTTTCTAATAATAATAATAATGAGAATTTATACGGCACCTTTACATAAAACATACATATAGACTGAAACACGCTCATGTCAGGTCAGGGTCAGTCGTCCTTCTGACAAGATGTCTTAAGTTTAGACTTTAAGGTGGTTAAAGAATCAGAGTGACGAAGGCTGATGGGTAATCTATTCCAAGCTGATGAGGCTTGGTAGGAGACAAACCTCTGTCCATAATCGTTGTTTTAGTGAAATTCGGAGAAGCTTGATGTCAGAAGATGAGTCAAGAGGTGTTGCCGGTGTATAGATGGGAGTGAGTTCGGAGAGGTACTGAGGACCAGCGCCAGAAACGGCAGAGTAAGTCAGAGTGGAAAGTTTGTAGACTACGGTCCACGACTGGCAGCCAGTGAAGTGATGTATGATAAGTGATGTATGGAAGGTGATAGATGAAGGTGATATATGGAGGTTGATATATGAAAATTAGATATGGAAGGTGATAGATGAAGGGGATGTATGAAGGGGATATATGGAAGGTGATGTAGGAAAGGTGGTATATAAAGGTGGTATATGGGAGGTGATGTAGGGAAGGTGGTATATAAAGGTGGTATATGGGAGGTGATGTAGGGAAGGTGGTATATAAAGGTGGTATATGGGAGGTGATGTAGGGAAGGTGGTATATAAAGGTGGTATATGGAAGGTGATGTAGGGAAGGTGGTATATAAAGGTGGTATATGGAAGGTGGTATATGAAGGTGATGTATGAAGGTGGTATATGGAAGGTGATGTAGGGAAGGTGGTATATAAAGGTGGTATATGGAAGGTGGTATATGGGAGGTGATGTAGGGAAGGTGGTATATAAAGGTGGTATATGGGAGGTGATGTAGGGAAGGTGGTATATAAAGGTGGTATATGGAAGGTGATGTAGGGAAGGTGGTATATAAAGGTGGTATATGGAAGGTGGTATATGAAGGTGATGTATGAAGGTGGTATATGGAAGGTGATGTAGGGAAGGTGGTATATAAAGGTGGTATATGGAAGGTGGTATATGGGAGGTGATGTAGGGAAGGTGGTATATAAAGGTGATGTAGGGAAGGTGATGTAGGGAAGGTGGTATATGAAGGTGGTATATGGAAGGTGATGTAGGGAAGGTGGTATATGAAGGTGGTATATGGAAGGTGGTAAATGAAGGTGATATATGGAATGTGATGTAGGGAAGGTGGTAAATAAAGGTGGTATATGGAAGGTGATGTAGGGAAGGTGGTATATAAAGGTGGTATATGGCAGGTGATGTATTTAGCGCAGCCTACGCCGTTCCATGAGCTCAACGACTCAGCAACGAACGTCGCCTACAACAAGAAATTTTCTTCAGTTGTGGAGAATAAAGTGAATGACAGCAAACTGCCATGTAATTAACCAGAGTCTTGTACAAAATAATAGCATCCCCCACCCACATTTGTACTCGTACTGAGCAAGCAACATTTTTCACGAGGCTAAATCTGTTAAATCTTATTGTCTGATTGTCTTCGCCTTACTCTCAGTTGTTTACCTGTTTCACTTTAAATGTTTAACGTTTATTCACGTGTATGTAAAGGAGTAGTAGTTGCTAGAGTTTCCTTTATGTTTCTGAGATTCTATCTAAAGATTCACTCTAGACATTAAATGTATTCACTCAGTAGGGATGGGTGGGAATGTAGGCAGGAAATACAGGCATCACCCCTGTAGACATTCAGCCTGGCGTTTGTGCATTACACCTGATTATTACCTGTAGGCATTCAGGTATGAAGATGTCTCCTGGACTACTCCACACCTCATGGCAAGTTTTGTGGTGGAAACTAAAGTCAGGACATGTTACATTTCAGTGGAAGGTGGGACCAAACAAAAACAAACAAACAAACAAAACTGTGCAGTCAACGTTTGACCAGAAACTCTTCCTGTAAACTCACGTTGCCATGACTACGACCGCCCAGTCTCATCTTTTCTCTCCAAGAGAGCTTTGCTTTCTGTGTCTCTTCCTGTAGTTACTCTTGTGCTCATGTTGGTAGACCTTTCTCTCTCTTTCTTTCTCTCTCGCGCGCGCTCAAGGCGAGCCTGAAATATTGAAGTAAAGTTCTTTGGAACAAGCTTGCTTCACACTACCAACAATCGGAATCCAGTCGATACCAGCTCAAAGCAGGACTCCTACAAGGCTACAATATTGATATCAAAACCTTTGATCACTTACAGAGGCTTCCTACCCAACATACTCACCTACTACTATATCACTTGTTATCAACATTAACAAAATGAACAGGTACCACATGTTACGTACGCATTTTGTCAAAAATGATAATCCCTGTCCCTTCAGACATCCACCCGTCTTTGTAATGTCTTAATCTTCATCTTGTGTGATTTTAATGCCTTTGTTTTGCAACAATGTAGTCTTTCACTTTCTTCTATTCAGATCGAGGGCTCGCTGTAAACAGCAGTACTTTTACTTATTCTGTTACCCTCGTCAATAAAGATTTGCTTGTGGTCAACTGCGAGCTTCGGTATAGGACTAACTCCTAGGGTCTCAGCTGTGACGTCAGTGACTGTCGTCTGGTACCCCGGGTAGCGACACGCACAATAAACAGGTAAACATTCGGTCGTCTCCGGTTTCGGCAAAAGTACAGCTTGTATCGTCAATGGGGAGGGTTCCTACAGTCACTCTTCTCGCTCAGTGTTCAGCTCACAGACCCCTGGACTGCCAAAGAAAGAAAGAAAGAAAGAAAGAAAGAAAGAAAGAAAGAAAGAAAGAAAGAAAGAAAGAAAGAGTTAGAAAAGGTTACAAAGAAAGAAATGAAACAAGGAGAGAACCAAGAAGGTATTGGGCGAATAAAGAAATGAATGAATAAAATACTTAGAACAACATCAGGATTATGAAAGAAGTTGACAGGTTTACTTACACTTAAAAGAAAGACAATATTTACACACCAACCGAACTTTGCTGAGACAACACTTCTAGAAAAATAAGTGAACTCTTTCTCCCAAAGATTTCAGACAGAACAGAATTAGTCTGAATCGTGACCCATAAGAGCAGTTCATGGATTCACTCACCTGTAACTCACCTCAATTTTGCCAAACAACATTTTGTTGTTAATGCCCTCGTTCCTGAGGCAGTTGAAGGCGGTTGTGTGGTATGAGTTGAACCACGGACTTGTATCACTGGACTGCTTGCAGACGATTTTTTTTTTCGGTGAAGTCATAGAACGAGGCTGGTTACAAATAGCTTCCGGTTTAGTCACGTTTCTGTTGAACTACTAGAACGAGGCTGGCTACGAAGTAGCTTCCGGTTTATTCACATTCATTGTTAAGGCTCGCCGAGACTAACAGCGGAGAACTTCACAAGAGGCTCAGCGTTAGTCTCGGCAGACAGACAGCAATCCACCCTATACACGTCCGTGGCTGAACTACATGTTGGAGAGACGACCTGTAGCGGGACTACACAGAATCCTCAATCTCCTCACACGGGTACATAAATACGGACAAAAACAAACAAAAAAAAACAAACAAACAAATAAAGTTGAGGTCAGTCGAGCAGCCAATAACCCCGGAAATGCCGACACCTACTTCATACTTTACAAAATATAGACGAACAGCAACAACAACAACAAACTAGCCTAACATCAGACAGACACAGAATATCTAGACAACAGTAGACATACAATCTCTAAGAAATTTGACTAACAGTAAATATATTGGAAAGCTAGACTAACAGTAGACACGTGCAGACACACTATCAAAAACTAGACTAAGTGTAAACATACTCAAAAGTTAGACTAACATTAGACACACTCCAACAAACTATACTAACAGTATATATACACACACTCGCTCAACAAACTAACAGTAGACTCTCTCTATCAGAAATGTAGAATTACAGTAGATAAACTTAAAAACTAGTAGACATACACTATTAACAAGTAGACTAACAGTAACACTAACAGAACAGACTGAGAGATAAAGAGCGACGGGAGAGACTCCGAGGGTAAAGATCCTGTGTATCAGCTGCCAGCTAAGTAGACAGCCGTGTGTGGAGTGAGTGTACATCACGCGCACTACACGCCAGCCAAGTGAGGCCAATGTACAGCGGCGGTCGCTGGGGTCATGTTGGGAGGATGGAAGGATGACCCCACTTCTGTGAGGTGACGACCTGTACATGCTCAAGTAATCTTTGTTGTCCTTCGCCCTTAATCCTTCCCAAAGTAACTCTAGTAATACTAGTGATACCAGAAACTAGCTGTGATACCAGTGACACAAGAAACTAGTAGTGATATAGTGACACTAGAAACTAGTAGTGATATAGTGACACTAGAAAGTAATTGTGATACGGCCAGTGACACTAGAAAGTAATTGTGATACGGCCAGTGACACTAGAAAGTAATTGTGATACGGCCAGTGACACTTGAAAGTAATTGTGATACCAGTGACACAGGAAACTAGTAGTGATACCAGTGACACTAGAAACTTGTAGTGATACCAGTGACACTAGAAACTTGTAGTGATACCAGTGACACTAGAAACTAGTAGTGATACCAGTGACACTAGAAACTAGTAGTGATACCAGTGACACTAGAAACTAGTAGTGATACCAGTGACACTAGAAACTTGTAGTGATACCAGTGACACTAAAAACTTGTAGTGATACCAGTGACACTAGAAACTAGTAGTGATACCAGTGACACTAGAAACTAGTAGTGATACCAGTGACACTAAAAACTTGTAGTGATACCAGTGACACTAGAAACTAGTAGTGATACCAGTGACACTAGAAATTAGGAACTTTTAGTAATAGTAGCGGCGTTAAGACCAGCCAGGACTTCAGGTCCAGCTCATGTTTGAAGATGTCATTGAATATGTGTTCATGTGGACTACTGGGTAAGATCACACTTGTATGCATGCATGACTGTGTGTCGACTAGCCAATGCACATCACAGCAACTCTAAATAATAATAATAGTAATAATAAAATAATAATGTATGATTAATATAGCAAATCATCACGCTCAGGAAGGAGCATGCTCTCGGCACTTAAGACAAGTAGGAGACATGGACAGAATACGAAGGACGGAAAGAGAAACACTTATGCAAACAAGTAATAAAATGCAAAAAATAGAAGACACGGAGAGGAACTAGGGAACAACCAGTAAAGATGGAGAGTGTCATAAATCTGCAGACAAAGACGAGCAGGCGGACTAGTGAACTGACTAGAATCACAGCTATTGGCAGCCATGTCGATTGGTGTAAGGCAGGGATCTTTTTCCCCCCAAAGCTCATTCGCAGGCCGTACAGAATTATCTACTTAAAAATGAGCCTGCTCTGTTTAGTAGGGGGGTAGCCAGTGCGGAGACGAAGGAGAGGAGTGACATGGTCCCGAGCTGCAAGCACCAGCATTCATTGTCACAGAGTCTGACATTCTGGCTGGCAGCCAGTCACCTCTGAACATGTAGGTAGCAACTCGTATCACTAACACACACACACACACACACACACGCACATCCACTCTCTCCTGCCACTGATACCATCCTTCTCTCCCTATCATCCTCGATGTCTTGTCAAGCGATGACTACACACTAAGAGTTTAGTAAACCCACTGTAAACATTGCCACCGTCAACACACAGTAAGCCATCAGCAATAAACACAGTAACCATGGTCACAGAACAGCAAGCTGTCAGGTAAATAAGTAAACACTGACACCGCAGGAACAGTCATCGTCACGCAGTAAACGTTGCCATGGTAACCCCTCAACAGTAAAGTACAGTAAACATATGCCGCGATAAACACACAGCGCACAATAAACAATAAAAGTATGGTAAACATTGTCACCGTTAGAGTCCAGCAGACCTTACAACAGAAGATAATATACTAAAGAAGATAATCTAGATAACAGGGAGCGGTGTCCCTTCGTCTGACTGGCTGCATGGGACAACTTTTTTTTTCTTTCTTTCTCTCCCTCTCTCTCTCGTTCATGGATCTGCGTCGACTTTTGGTGTCCACTACTCATGTTGGATGTTTGTTGCGCCAGTTGACTTTGTTCTGGATTGTTCTTCATTGTCTGTACAGCGTCGTTTCTTCCAACAGACATGACATCAACAGCCTCTGCATCGTGTTTTGTCATCCTGCTTGATATTTGTCACTTTACAGAATTACTTGTCTTACTTCCCTCAAACTTTTAACTTTTTTGTTCGGCCCTGCGGACTATGCAGCTTTTCCATTTTCGGATTTACGAATCATGTGCTTTCTTGCTGCATGTTGTGCAGATTATAGATGTTAGTTCCACCCGCCTCAGCGATGACAAGTGATGACTCAGACAAAGTGATGATAAGCCTGTCTCGTGTCATCTACCTCTTGCTCCATGAATATTTCTTGACTACTGCAGCCTTCGCTACCTCAAAGTCAGGACTGGGCTCTGTTCTCAACTGGGTTGCCCTCAAACATCAAGTACAGGAGATACATCAGACCAATCTTGTGTTGTGTTGTGTTTCACTTGCTTACATCCATACTGTGCTATAAAACCTACTAATCTACATCGACATCGTTAGTCAGTTGTTTATGTCAATGCGCACTGAGCTGTCAGCAGGGAAATACGCTATACCAGTGTTATTATTATTATTATTGCACACACACACACACACACAGAGCAAAGAAGTATGTTAGTCCCCGGGTCAACATCACATCAGTTCAAGGTCAGGCTTCTCTGACAGCTGCTTGGTGCCGGGACTGAAAGATGGGGGAGAGCCTGCGATGACAGCTGTGATGAACAAACACTGAAAATGTCAAGTGATGGAGAGATGGACGGGGAGAGCTACAAGAGGTCTAGCCAGCAAGGACAGGAAACACAAGTCGTGACTGCTGTCATACTGACATGACTGCTGACCGCGGAAACAATAATACAGTCTTGACTGATGACTGCAGGAGCACAGTAATACAGTGAGGAGCACAGTAATACAGTCTTGACTGCTGACTACAGGAGCACAGTAATACAGTCTTGACTGCTGACTGTAGGAGCACAGTAATACAGTGAGGAGCACAGTAATACAGTCTTGACTGCTGACTGTAGGAGCACAGTAATACAGTCTTGACTGCTGACTGCAGGAGCACAGTAATACAGTGAGGAGAACAGTAATACAGTCTTGACTGCTGACTGTAGGAGCACAGTAATACAGTGAGGAGCACAGTAATACAGTCTTGACTGCTGACCGCGGAAACAATAATACAGTCTTGACTACTGACTGCAGGAGCACAGTAATACAGTCTTGACTGCTGACCGCGGAAACAATAATACAGTCTTGACTGCTGACTGCAGGAGCACAGTAATACAGTCTTGACTGCTGACTGTAGGAGCACAGTAATACAGTCTTGACTGCTGACCGCGGAAACAATAATACAGTCTTGACTACTGACTGCAGGAGCACAGTAATACAGTCTTGACTACTGACTACAGGAGCACAGTAATACAGTCTTGACTGCTGACTGTAGGAGCACAGTAATACAGTCTTGACTGCTGACTGCAGGAGCACAGTAATACAGTCTTGACTGCTGACTGCAGGAGCACAGTAATACAGTCTTGACTGCTGACTGTAGGAGCACAGTAATACAGTCTTGACTGCTGACTGTAGGAGCACAGTAATACAGTCTTGACTGCTGACTGCAGGAGCACAGTAATACAGTCTTGACTGCTGACTGTAGGAGCACAGTAATACAGTCTTGACTGCTGACTGTAGGAGCACAGTAATACAGTCTTGACTGCTGACTGTAGGAGCACAGTAATTCAGTCTTGACTGCTGACTGCAGGAGCACAGTAATACAGTCTTGATTTCTGACCGCGGAAACAATAATACAGTCTTGACTACTGACTGCAGGAGCACAGTAATACAGTCTTGACTACTGACTGCAGGAGCACAGTAATACAGTCTTGACTGCTGACTGTAGGAGCACAGTAATACAGTCTTGACTGCTGACCGCGGAAACAATAATACAGTCTTGACTGCTGACCGCGGAAACAATAATACAGTCTTGACTGCTGACTGCAGGAGCACAGTAATACAGTCTTGACTGCTGACTACAGGAGCACAGTAATACAGTCTTGACTGCTGACTACAGGAGCACAGTAATACAGTCTTGACTGCTGACTGTAGGAGCACAGTAATACAGTCTTGACTGCTGACTGTAGGAGCACAGTAATACAGTCTTGACTGCTGACTGTAGGAGCACAGTAATACAGTCTTGACTGCTGACTACAGGAGCACAGTAATACAGTCTTGACTGCTGACTAGACTACAGTAAACTGGTGCTTCAGTCATCTTGTTGCTACTAAAACTGTCGCTTTCCTAATAACACACACAAGAGAAAGAGAGAGAGATTGATTTTGCAGTAGAGATACCCTTGGGATACCTGTGTGCATTTAAATGTGGAACTAACGGGCGGTGGTTCTGTGACCTGCGCTTATCCTGTTTGTTTGTAAGGGTTAGTAGAAGTTGCTACTTGGTTTGTCAGACAAAGAAGATAAGGGGCCAGACGCTAGAAGTGATTTCTATATGTCATGCCTGAGACACGGCCAGCTACTTACTGTCTTAAACAACCAACAGGCCAATGGTCTCATTATCTGTTGTCTTTCACATACAACAGAATGAGCGACAGCTTTTGGAAAAACAGACGAAAGAGCATGTTGTCACAGGTGAGCGACCTCCTGTCACAGGTGACTGACCTGGTGTCCTCTACGCCCACCCGTATTACTTCCATACATGTGCTACCTCCACAGGTGTCATGGACCACAGCTAGGGACCACAAGATGTAGAGATTTCCGAGGCAGATTACCCGCAGATGTAGGTATGGAACAAATGCTTATTGTCAGGCCGTGATGTTGGCAAACTTTCAAGGGTAAAGGAACGGACGGGAGGATGATGACATTCTATTAGGAGGGGGTTGGGGAGATGTTGGCATACTGTGTGAAGGGTAGTAAACATATTTTATGCGTACATTAGTCGACAGGTTTCAGTCTAATCAGCATGGAAAACAGCAGGATGTAATCTAAAGTTTTCTACTGTCGGTCGTTATCGGCCAACGAAAATAGCGAAGGGAATGATTACAATGACTCCTTTATACTAAAAGCTGCTTACATTGGAACCTCCCAGCAGCATGAAAGGCAAGTGCAAAGCTGTTTCAAGCAATGTTGTTGAAATAAACAGGCCAGACCTTGTGAACTACGAGCTCGTGAGCAGGTTGTATCTGGAATAAAAATGTTGTGAGGGTGTGGTGTGAGAGGCGAGAGGCAAAGTCCGTTCTCAGAGGAGATGATTGACTCTCTTACCTCAGATTTTTTTCCGCGAGAATTGAGTTCTGACCGACAGATGGTAAGTTAAGAGTAAGACCTTATAGCCCCTAGCACGCAACTCCTAGCAGCTCCACGAATATTCTAGACCCTCATAACCTGCCAGTCATCGAGTAAGGGATCCGGTGTCTAATTTATAATCACCCAATCATAATAATCGTGCATGCAAACTTATTAATCGCTTATTAATCAAACATTCACACGTTTTTGACAGCACTCAGCACATCACTGGCTGGAAAACGTGAAGAACCGAGAAGGCAAACTTTGCCGTGCCGGAAATGACGTCACCAGGGTATTAAAAAAGAAAATAAATAGGCAGAGGATGAGGATGATAAAAGAGGGGAATCTTTGTTGCTATAAATGTACAAGACCGAACTTTCACCGGCCAGCAGTAGAAGTTTGGCCTTGAAGCTGTCTGTCTTGATAGTATCGTATGGTAAGGAGTTTAAACAGAAATTCTTTTTACATAAAATGAAAATAGTAATAGTTTAGCAAATCAACAAACTAACTTCAAAGTGTGGACAGGACTATGTAAAAGAGTTTAGCCACGTGTGACAAAGGTGTCATAGTGTGACAAATGGACCTCGCCATCTAACAAGCTCATGGCAGAGGGTTGGTGGAAGGGGGGGGATGTTTTTCAAGACCATTCTCAATCAATCAAAAAGTGACACAAGGACACACCAGAAGAAACTATGACACGCGGCCGTGTCAAATATTGCTGACACATCAAAGACACTTTTCAGAGAGAAGTTATCAGGGAAGACACGGGCGGTGCTGATGTCGGGAGAAATCTGCATGAACTACTTCTGATGTTTTTTTCTGAAATCTGTGGTCAGCGAGTAAAAGGTATTAGAACAAGTCTACCAAGACTTCCGCTGCTGACACGGTGTTAATTAAAATACCAACAAACGTCTGTTTTACATAGGTACTTGATAAATGTATGTTAATAAGCGCTTGGATAAATGTTAATGTACACTTTTATTTACATAAATCTTAATATTTGATTAGCATAGATGTTTACATACAGTGTACGACTTCCATATTTTAAAAAAAGGTTTGTGATCGTCAGGTCGCCTTGCACAGATGCGATCTTCAAAGCAATGCAAGCATGCGATGTAAGATGCTACAATTACAAATGCAAGCTTCCAAACAGGCAGTCATTCATGTAGTTTTTTTCTGCAGCTGCACCCAGTCATGTAGTATTTTATTGTGCCTAATACCCAGTTATGTCAGAATTTACTGGATCTGCATCCCACCATGTTTTATTTTATTGCTGAAGCGCTCAAATAATGTGTTTAAATTCATGCAGACCCCCAGTTTAGGTCAGTTTTTCCCTCCACCTGGGACTTGTCACCTTTTTTATGTCACACGATTCACTATCTCGATCCAAATATACAGCCCCACACTCAAACAAACAAACAAACAAACAAACAAACAAACTATAGTGGCTTGCGCTTGATGTCAATCAACGCTAGTGTTTATAAAGTAAAACTGTTCCTTTGAGGATGGAAGGTGTGTTTCTCATCAGAGCACAAGACGGAAATGTACAAACGCCACTTATATATCGGACTAACAGTGTTCTTGGAGAATAAAATATTGAACTAACAGTCCAATTTAGTCTGGAGGTGGAGACTGACCATGTGGGTGTGTGAAAGACGGGTGCCCCACATCTTGCCCCCCCTCCCCCCACAACAAGTCTATTTCTCACTTCTACCTGTAGGGAATACAGTTAAATTGGTTGCTTGCGCCTTAAAGGGGGTTTTGGGGAAAAAAGCAGTCAAGTGAGTGTCCAACATCTTCCCCCCAACAAATTGAAAGTTATGAACATACGTTACCCGTTTTTGTTTTATTTGATAAAAATGTCTACCTTGTGGTGATTCGCAACATTTGGGAACAAGACGACGAAGAAAAAATCCTTGTCACATCCAGAAAAGAGATGTCTGCCGCCAGACGACATCTGAACAAAACCGGAAGTAACCTTATGAAGCGTGTCCAGGTCACTTCCTTGACCAGGACTGGCCACCGAGGCAGAGTGGAATGGAGGATTGGCGTTTTACACCGAGCCAGCAGCTATCACGGCAAGGCAGCCAGCCCTGTAAACAGATGCCACATACAGAGAAAGAACGAGTCCGAGACGAGAGTTGAACCCAGGACAGTCAACCCTCACTGAACTGGTGACAGGCGCTAACCCTTGTGTCACCGGACCTACCCCGCGGAGGGAGAGCAGAACACCTCCCCACGGCTGCGCTAAGCTCATCTTTGGTGTTCACCAGCCTTTTTTTTTTTTTTTAATAAAGCGACTGAAACAACTTAAATGGAAAACAATTGGAGATTAGTGTTCATTGGCATTGCTGAATTCTTGTATTAACTTTATTTGGTTTCCGGAAAGGCCCCAAGGTGCACAGTCGCACAGAGCAGCAATGCGGCAGGACCGCTTCTCCCTCAATTACACTAGCGCAGCGGCGACCTCCACCCTGGCGCCAGGTAGCTACACCAACGTGAGAAAGATTCAGGTGGGGAGAATATTCTACACAAACTATAGCCGCACACCAAGCAACTCCAATCACAAGGCAAACAGGTTCGAAACATCTCAGCAACATATTATGACAGGCAAAAATCCAGTCTCATAACTTTAGATCCTTTAGCAGTCGTAAACAGGGGATAAGCTTGGTTGGTCTCTCGCCTAAAGTACGACGGTGATGTGTAGCTCTAGTTGTTAACATGAAACAACACAACACATTATTTCTTTTGTAATTCGATGCAACGTGCATACGAGCAATACGTCACTGACCATTCCCTTGTCACAGGGCACACCCACCATTCCACACAAACTGCCGGCACACACCCGCAGAATCACAGCAAGAAGTTGGGGGAGTTACATTCCACATGAACTGCACGCAAACAAGCTCGCTCTTTTAAAAACTGTCAATTCTAAATAATTTTATTCAAATTGTGTTCCTCACATTTGTACAGTTTAACTTTCACAACATTATGTCAATACAATCTTTTTTGCTTATCTGGAATCTTAAAAATAACTTAAGAAAGAATGGTGAACAGAACGGAAGGAATAACAAATGTTCAATTATTATGATGCACAGGTGATGCACACGCCGACAAGATAATGCAAGTCTGAGAGAAAACGGCACCATGAAGTGATGCAGACACCTGCGGCAACAATTAATTACAGCTGATAGGGATCTAAACATTGCCAAAAAGGCCCACAAAATAATAATCATTAAAAAGAAATCACGCACGCACACATGCACACACATGCGCGTGACCAATAACTTCTCAAAGCAAAACCTCACTTATCTACATCAGTACAGACATACAAATAAGTCAGAGAACACCCTTGTACATTATTTACAAAGCTATGTACACAAGCAGCTGTTGCACAGCGGTTTTAAGTTGGGTCTTGGAGCTGGACACGCAGGCACAACACACGCTATCTTGTAAACGTTGGCGAAGACCCCGGGTATACCCACCCTCCATCCCTTTTTACGAAATTGCCATCACTCAAACATTTTTGTTGTTTTTGCAATAGAACAATTGTCTTTCCAATAGTACATATGATTTCTTATAAACAAAACCCTTCCAGTTTTGTTATTCACCATATACTTCCTTCGACATGTAAGAGTTCTACATCTGGTGAACCAAATCTTTTTTCCAAACACTGATGAATGGTGGGGTGGAGAAATGAGACAATCAACTACTGCCAATAGTAGTGAGGTGAGCAGTAACAGGTTTACAAAAGTACCAAGCAAAGCAGGCTTTAATGTTCCTCATCTTAACACTCTCATGGTAACTGACATACTCTGTTCCTGTTCGCAACTCCACAGACTCGCCCATTAGTCAAAAAAAAAAAAAAAAAAAAAAAATCCCCAAAAAGTGAAGGAATGGGTGGAGTGAAGAGGCCCTTCTGTCTGTTTGAAACCTTTTCTTGACATCAACAGACAACACAGGTATTAAAAACCACCTAGCAGGGAGACAGTCTTGTGACAGACAAACACTCTGTACAGGTTCAAGGCGGTTCAGAAACAATGTGCTAGATATTCTGCAGGCGAGGGAAGCAACCAACAACAGTTTTCCAACAAAATGAAAGACAATGTAATCAATGGACATGTACATGGAGCACACATAGGGGGAGGGGGTAATGTTTGCAGGTGGCAGAGGGATGAGCAGAAGATATGTGCATGCACACGCATGTATACAGTGGAAAGACTCAGGCCAGGGGTTGGAGCTGCAAGCTAAGTGAATCAATTTGACTTCCGCAACTCCTGCTTTTCAAGGTGTCTGCAGCGTAACTTGCCCCAGGCAGTTGTGTGATGTGACTGAGCAAAGTCAGGTCCATTGAGGTTCCTGGTTGACCAGCTCAAATGACCCAACATATCACATCCAGAAAACATTTTCCCCCCATCCTCCTCCCTTCCAATTTATATGCAACCATTAAAATGTCCTTCTGACGACAACTCTCTTAACATCCTCCCTTCCCTCAATGTCAAACACAAGTATGATCGAGGACCCCCCCACCACCACCACATACACACACATAACAGGCTAATTATGTCTACTGTCACCAATTAATGGCTTGATGGATTCCTAAACTTAAGCCCATAAGCACTCATTTGTGCACAAACAAAAAAAGAATTTATAAATAAATGAATGTTTAACACAAAGTGCATTTGCTCTCATACTGGGGAAATTATTTTTTTGAATATACTTAAAGCATTTAAGAGTGCAAAAATTTCCATAAAGCAAATGAGAAGTAGTGATGCAAAGCCTCCCAGAGTAAAGATGTGATAACAGCACAATAAGTAACACGTTTGCAAGAATTCTCAATCTGAACGACACCAATCCATTTTCCTCATCAATCATGCCAAAAGAATGCAGAAGGTTCAAACGAAGTTCAGTTTCTTACATTTCCTAAGGAGATACCTACTTACACATGACTTGCAATTGGTGGATGTGTAATAACACATGTACAGACATGCACACGGCAAGGTGCAGCACACTTGTCTTACCCATGCACGCCCATTGTGGAACACAGTCCTTCAACTGAGTCTCAAGCAAGCTCTCATGTGAAGAAAACATAAACAGAAGCAATGGGTAGTGCAAATTTCTACACAAGTCAAGGATATATGTAGAAGGTCAGTGAAATTTATGGGGGAGAAGAAGGGGAGGGGTGTGAGTAAAAGAAAAGGAATGAACAAAAGAAAAAAAATAAAAGATTGAGGAACTGATGATGATGTGAATAAGATGTCCATCTTGAATAAAACAACTTCCATGCTTGTTATTCCACACCAACAGATCTGCCACACAGTGCAAGTCTCAACATCCAGGACAATGTTCCCTTTTCCAGCCATCACCATTACATACCAGCCAGTGATTCTGCAACCCACCCACCTTTCCAGAATCGCAACAGCTGATGCCTTCCTTCAGGCAGGGAAATCTAACAGAATTACAGAAATCGCAACATTTTTCAAATGACAGGAATAATTCTTGACCAGTGAAGAGAGAATTGTGCATGTGATTTTAGATCTTCCTAAAGCAACAGTCGTAACAATACAGGAGATACTATCTGGCTAGGATAAAAGCTAACCCAGATTTGCAACATGCATTACTACCACACCACCAGCTTGTACCAACAAGTATGGTACATACATTAAAAAGTGAAAAAAAGACCCAAAGTATTTAAGTAGAAATACAGTGTCAAGCAAAGGCGGTTTGTTGATCACTTCTGCAAGTTCTGACAAGCTTAAAGGGAAAAACTTAAAAAGCATAAATAATATGGGTTTTGGTGACAGGAAACATTTGCAAAATAAAAATTCATTTATCACAATGATTTTGGTCAAGATCAGACATACATGTTTACACCAACACCTACTAAGTGGGAGGAAAAAAACCCAAACTGAGCAATTCTCATTTTCACACATTTACACTTCATAAAACTTTGGTCAGTTCACACGAACAAGAACAAAACCACACACAAATCTAGTGGTACAATGCTTTCTGGTCATAATGTTTTAAAAAAAAAAAGCCTCTCATGAACACCGTCTACTCCATAAATAAAACGATAAAAAAAAGCCGCTCTCTTGCCCTCCAATAATTAACAAAAAAGGTATGAAAATGCCCCCCATACGTATCGCCAAGCAAACTCTGAAATTTTTAAGCATCCACTGTCTACAGTCACACAGTGCAGAAAACTCTATTCGCATACCATATACTGCAAAAATATATATAAAAAAAAATGGATCGATCATCCACCTTCTCGTTACAGTTGTTTCAGGCTACTCATGCACAAACTGCCAATTAAGGGCTGCTCTTCTTATTATATACACAAAAACACAAAGTTTGGGTCTCCTTGATTTCAGGAAGGAGGCATGGGTCATGCTAAACTACTTCTGTCAAGATGACAGATACTGACACACTTTTCTCAGCTGTGATATGACAAGCACAAGTATAGCAACAGTTAAAACACTCCATTTCATTCAATTACCCATATTTCCTGTCCATTACAATCAGACATGTAAGGATCGACACTCCGTCCAGCCATCTCTCACAGACTCATTTCTCTGAGAAAATACAGTTACTGACTGGCTGTAGTAGTTCCAGTTTTCCAAAAAATAGCAATAAGTGTTTTCAAGATATTATTATCAATTCCAAATTTTAGAACACTGCTGTTTTCAGCAAAGGCATAATGCAAGTGTTGTAGTCCACATGCTGTAATGTGGCATCTCTCGTTCCTGACTGAGAATCTCTAACAATACCTTAACACAGAAATTAAGATGTTTACCACTAAATGTCAGGCAAAGAAATTGTCACAGTTGCTGGGAAGCATTCAGAGCCTTCATGGTGTGCATCTGGGCTTTTATGCACGCAGAGACCTAAACTAAACTAGGTACATGCTCAGATATTGTGCAGCACACATTGAACAAGAGGAGAGAGGTGCCACAAAATCAAACAATATTTACAAATTACAATACATTCAGACTTAACACAGATATTTTTCAGTGGACAGACACCGTCTGTCAAAATAGGATTTATTCCTATTTTACACCAAGTTGAAAAGTTTCACCATGTGATGTGTGTACCGATTTAAGAGAGAAAACGAGAAAGAAAAGGGAGAGAAAGGGGAAGAAGCATCACCCCCTATCCCCACCACCACCAATCAATCCCTAACAATGAAACGGACAAGCCATCTCCTACCTTTCAGTGCAACAAATTGCTGACAATATCTTTTTATAGCTGCAAGAAAGCGAGCATACAACAGGTAGTGAAAATCAGGAATATAAATGAAGAATTGGCATTTGATCCACCTGAAAGCTAAGCCTTGCACATATATCACACTGCACCAAGTTCTGAGTAAATGGATATCATGCAGGCATAGATGATCTCTCTCCCAACACACCCACAGAGTAACATACAAATAATGGATAGAGGCGATACTGTGGAGGAAAGAAAAATATAAAGTGTCTAAAGTTTAATGCACATTTTCATGCATTTTCTACATGCTTTAGCTGAAGTTCCTAAATCAACAAAGAAAAGAAAACTTTTACATAAAAAAAACTATTTCAGAGCAAAAGTTAAAATATGTTCCTGATGACCTGTAAAATTCCACGTCTAAATGTGGACAGAAACATTTCATCAATACATACTACCACATTAGCTGTGCCCCCTCTCCTAAATTACTGACTGGGAAGTAAAATCTTCCTGTTGCATCATTTTAGTTTTAGATACTTTGAAAAAACATGACAGTTGCAGATGAAAACATTTTCCTTCACAAGAATTAGTATTTGTACCTACAAGCATCTCCTATCTGTTCAAAACTGACTGGAAGTATTCACCACCAAAACTGTGAGTCAGACCCTGCTAAAAATTTAAAAACACCATGCTTTTTTCTGGCTTTAGTGGCAGGTCAAAGCAACAATAAAATCCTTCAATTTGTTGTTATACAGATCAGTTTGAATCAGGATGTTTCAATTTGAGACATCACCCTGCCACCTCAAAGCTCAAAACAGTCTACGACATGATACGGCAGCAGCAACAAACATGGTGGTTTTAAAATAAAAAAAAAAGAAAACAGATGGATTTGCCAAGGAAATCTGCATTCTTAAAGTTGATTGCAGCAGCCTTCTCAACCTGCACCACCCTTTGCTATGAGCAGACTGGGAAAAGTGACAACGTATGACCTTTACATCTTTTACATAAGACAAATACAAATTTTCAAAGGGTTCTTACAATCCTATAAAACCACTACTCAGCCTAGGATCTTGTGTCACAAATGGAGCAAACAATTTGTTCACAATTCCTCCATCTTCTAGCATTAAAAGATGCTGACATGATACCTGGTGTAGTTTTACAGGTGCCTTTACTGGAAGCTTCATAGCTCTACCCATGTAAAACCTCAGAATTCTAGGGAGACTGGCTAACACACACTGCATAATAAAAAATACTTAAGGTTGGCTCTCATCTAAAAGGAATACATCTTTTACACAACAGAACTGCTCTAAACACTGTAAGTGCAAGAGATCACATTTTGATAACCATCTAAATGGCAGCCATGATGATGCTGAAAGTAAGATTCCTTCCTAACTTGGTCACATTGCTGCTGAAACGGCCTCTCATCGCAAGCTCCCCCATACAGCCTAGTACCATGATACAGTCCGCTGCTTAGTCATAAAAAAGGAAAGACTTGTTAAGACTAGGGAGCAAAGCTGAAAATCTGCACACAGCACTGCCTCAGGTTGACTTTACAGCTTTCTTAACTCTAAGAATTCTATAAACATGTTTTAAATGATGAAACTGTGTTCTCATAACTACACTAACTTGTTAAATCTTTGGCAACATTTTTTCACATTCTTGTAAGCAGCTATTCAACCTTAACATTTCCTCCACTTCCACACCTCAACACCATCACAATTATCACAGGAGCTGGGGGGGTGCTCATGAGCTGCAGCAAACAACAGGCAGCTTTACTCCCTCTGCACTGATCTCACAATTCTCACCCACCAAATCGTAGATCAAAATGGCACATGTCTATATGAGGTGGTAATGAAGCCGAAAAATCATCTGACAATTCAGCAAGAGACTGCAGACAACTGCAAAGTTCAGTACTTGGGATTGCTTGGGGGGTAGATAAGATAGAAAAAGCTGTCCCTGCACCGACAAGGTGCAGGCTTGTTTCTAGTCACTGTTGCTACTCTGAGGCACTGGTGGAGCTGACGGGATCTCCTCCTCTTCTCCAGTTTCCGAGTTCTCTGTGGGTTGCTTCTGATTCTGATTGAGCTGGTTGTTTATCTGGTTACATGGCGGCTGAGCCGGCTGACCACTGCCCTGCACATGCACTTGGTTGTTCTGCATGGAAGGAAGTGTTCCAGTCAACTGATTCTGGTTAGCCTGAGACAAAGGCTGTGAAGGCTGCTGTTGTTGTTGCTGTGTTGAGGAAGATTGTCGCTGTGACTGCTGCTGGTTGGAGGACTGCTGATGTTGCTGGCTACCACCTGCTGGCTGCTGCTGTTGTTGCTGCTGACTGAGGTAGGTTGGAACGCTGTTGTCATCAGCTGGGACATCATGATCATCTCCCATTTCAACCTCCTCTTGTTCCTAGAAAATAGTTTGAAAAGGGCAAGTATGACAACAATTTATGGAACGGTGTACAGACCCACTTGAAAACAAGAGATTATCCCCTTCTAAAAAAAAATATTACTAACTCCTGTAAGTTGTTTATGCATTTGTTCTCAAAAGACATGTCAACAATGTGTGTTATCCTCTCCTGCTTTATCATAACAATAGTATAATAAACCAGGATTACTTTCCTTCTGCTGTTTTCCTGTAAAAGTTGAAATATTTCAAGTGTTCTTACAATTAAAAACAGACCTATGCACATACAAGTTTCTTGAGCAGGCTTTAGTGCTTTAGATGTTTAAAATAATTTTTTTTTAAATTGGCTGTTGTGGTTTTGGTCTCTTTTTGTGCATGACAATGTCAGGGTATTCACTAAGATTTGGGGAGTGATATCTTTTAATGAGCTTCACCCTCTGTTATGAAAGACCTTTAAACAAGTTACTGTTTTAATTGTTTTCTTTCTTGTGCCTGCTGACACACTTATTCTGTGAAATTTGAATTCTGATGAAATAAGGGCGGTCCAGTGACACAATAGTTAGGGCCTGTCACCAATACGGTGAGGGCTGGCTGTCCTGGGTTCAGCTCTCGTCTAAGGCATGCTGTTTCTCTGTATGTAGCATCTGTTTACAGGGCTGGCTGCCCTTGCTGTGATATAGCTGTAGTTGCTGGCTCAGCATTAAACACTAATTCCCCCGCCCCTCTTTGATGAAATAAATGTTCTTAACCTCAGTCTTTACAATGATTCTTTTTTGTTTTTGTAACCTTCCATGTTTTTAAGGACAAAGTAATAAATGCATGTAATTTCATAATTTTCAGACATTTTTAGGATTTTGTTGAAAGAGGGACATTTAATGAAATATATATTTGCACTCTGCTAGACCTCTTAACACCCAAAAGCAAGAAACAGTCACTGCTGAAACTGACAACACACAAATAAAAAAAAAAAATGAAAAATGAGTCTTACTTCATCAGGACACAGCTCAAAAGCCTTGGCAAGGGTCACTTTAGCACTCTGAGACCTCTCTAAGAAATAGCTGAAAAAACAACCACTTGTCATTTAGAACTTTGTCTGCACCCACCCTCTTCCCTTCACTTTCTCAACTCTACCCACTTTCTCTTGAAAATAATCATGTCACTGTGGAAATGTATCAAGTATTTACATCCTGTGTCAGTCTTGTCTTGTAATTGGTAATACAAAATTTGCAACCAAAAACAAATTTGGTATAAATTTGTGCATAAACTTTTCTGCAAATAAACATTGTGTCTGGGGTTGTAATGGTCCAGCCTAAAAAAGGAGAAAATCTGATTGCCAAAGAAAGCGTGGGTATATTACAAATTCAAATCATTCAATCACAAACAGAACACAAATTCACCTAAAATGCACACAAAGTGAATTTCTGAATGTATACAAAGCAATTGAAGACAAAGATTAAAATCAGATAAATATAGTTTTCTGATTATTGAATTAACATCTTTCTTATTTACAGCAATCCCTAGTCTTAACTCAGCATTTAAAAGTAAATTTGCCAGTCTATTAACTTTTGTTCTATCTTGATTCACTCTTCTCTAGCTAACCAAGCCATTTCTTAAGTTCACTAAGAAATGTTTTGACTTTCAACGAACGTTGAAGGGCAAATATTTGTTGAATTTAAGATTTTTTTTCAATACTCCAGGATTGCAGAGAATGTCTGCTGTTCTTGTGCAAAGTTTTGAATGTTTAATTTCTTGATAACCACATTCTGCATCACGCCTTCCTTACTGCTTTTTCACTTCACAGTGTTCTGTTCTTTCTTAATCTGGATGACCTGCTTCACTCTGAGACACTCCCAAATGTAGCTCTGATTTTTCTTTTTCTGAAGGTAGATGCTCCATCTCCCTCCCCACCACCCACTTCCATCCACTAACAGCAAGTCCCGACTTCTACCTGTTAACTCCCCAAGCCTTCTGTTTGTTCAGTTTTATCGTGCCTGAGGTGAGGAAGCAGAAAATCCTTCTTCAGTCAGCAGAACTTCAAATCATTTATAGACTTTGCTCATGACACACCCTTTCTTTTTTTCAAGTGTAAAAATCATTTGAGCAAAAAATGTTTAAGAATTACAAACCTTGCTATACACATGACTGTTCAAGCAAGCTAATCCATGAACAACTAGCTCAGAAGTCTGCATTTGACTGTTATTTATACTACACTACACTCACCAGGCTTATCTTCCAATGCAAATATTAATTAATACTTTTGAACAATCACCCAGATCACTGACTATCAAATAAATTTTAATGATGTACAAGATGATATTTTAAAACATTACACTGACAGACTTTATATCTGTGTTTCCAGACCACATGCAGACTAGAAGGATTAAAGTCTTGCTCACCCATTTGAAGTTTCGTTTGACTGAGCAGGCGGAGACCAGTTATTGTATGCATACTGAGTGTTTCCTGGGTATGGCCGCTGTTTTGGAAGAACAGACTATGTAGAAGAAGTAAATAGCAGCACAATAAGATGTAAGAGATGATTTCAATGTAGTGGTTCAAGTTACAGGCTAGAAGATAAAATAAGTGAAATATTCAAATGAAAACAAACTTCACAAGAATGTTTACCAGTAGATTAACATACCAGATGACCAATATTTTAAAAATCTTATCAAAGTATATGTACAATACAAACAAATACACCTTTCTGTGCAGCTAAGAGATACACTGTTTCCACCTTTAGAAAATCAACTCTCTATCCCTCTGTCCCTTAACTGCGACCAGCCATGGGGAGGTTGTGGGCAGGGGGGAGAGACAAGATGAGATGCGGCAAGTTGGTATAAAATCAACATACCCTCTCTAACTCATCATTCAGCCAATCTACTGCACATGTCCACTTGCGCTTCAAATCCCCGTTGACCTGCAGCATGGTTGCTGCTGGGGCACAGCTGAGGAAAGGCATAAACTTAAACTATGCTACATTTTTTGACATAGGCAGTCACGACCAGAAGCAAAGACTCTTACATTCTTTCTGTTTAATAAATTTTCTAGACATTTCCTAGAGCTTACAGATACTCTCTTTAGCTTCTAATGAATTACAGCTACCTGCATTTCATGTTTATAGCTCATTACGAACTGTTGTTTTCATTGTGAATGTGCTTTGTACTTGGTTCTTCTTTTCACTCTCATTACTTTTTTCAGCAAATACAAACATACATGCAAATCACACAAAACCCTAAAACCTCACTGTGTGAACAGAGACACCATCATTTTGATGCACTGGTAAGCACGTTTCTGATAGTGGTTCTTGGAGCGTTGAATGGTGTCAAAGAGCCCATCACGGTCATCAGGGATGCCTTTCAAAGCATTGTGGATCCGGTGATTCTGCCATGAATCTTCTATCATCAACATCTGCAGCAGGAGGTCGAGATATGGCCTCAGCTCATAGGTGTATGAGTAAGCCACCTATTGAGAGGAAAGAGAAAGACATCAAGACATTAATCCAAATCAAACAGTTCGACTAGCTCCCTTCAAGGACTATGCATTACTCAGCAGCACATCTCTTACCAAGAAGCAGTTTCAAAAATTTCTATGCATGCACATCTTGTTAGGTGTTCATGATTTCATGCACTTGCAGTGTAAACTGCAAACATCACACACACATACATTGAGAAAACCTGGCAGTAAAAAACATGCACAAATAAGGACTTCTATGAAATGGTTTTATTTTTATTAGGAGTAGAAGTGAGGAAGGTAACACACAGCTGGTGAATGAATGGTGGAAATTTATATCCTGACAGGTCTTTTCATGATGGCAGCTAGTCAATGTTTTACAACAGGTTGACATAATGGGTTAATCATGTAAGGGTGCTCTAAACTATATAAATAATGCTGAAGTGGTCTCAAAACATAATTTGTCACCTGGCAGTCCAAAAATATAAAAGTTAAGATTGGAGGTCTCACTGTATAAAACACTGTATTTTGGCATGACGTTATGAAATGCTAAAAGCAGTTTTATGTGCACACCACCATCTCACCCCTGTTTAAAACATATTTGTTACAGATATTTTTCTTTTTCTTTAACACTGAGAACTGTGTGGAGCTTTGGTATGTTTTTCAGACAATACAGCACTTAATGTTTTCCATACCTGCCACAAAAGCTCACTAAGAACTGTAGAAGAAAAGTGGGGGTTCTCCCAGGAACAGAACTGAAACAGAAACCTGGACAGTCAGCCAAAGCACTATCACTTAAAACAGCACACAAAATTCTACTAAATTTCCTAAGCTCAATTTTTTATCATCTGTTTTTTTTCTGCAAAACTTGTTCAGAAACAACATCATGAGTAAATCTTCCCAAATAAATAGTCATAATTTACAAATATTTTACCCTCATATAAATATGACACAAAGCTTTTTAGGTAAGTAATGTGTTGTTTTGACATGCAATCGAGATGTCTTACTTTGAGAAGCTTTGCTGTGTCCTCTGTGTTGTTGCACTCCTCAATAAGCTTCTTCACATAGATTGTTCTTGCAAACAGAATATCTTCAACTGGTGGCTGGATAGGCATCAGGGGCTGTGGACAGTGGCTGTCAGCAAATGGGTTGCTGGCCAGTGGAGGCTGGTTCTGTTCAAAGTCAAAACCAATCAAAAATGTCAGTCCAACCTTTCATTAATAAAAACAAATCTCACAGTCCCACATATGTGCCCCAAAATGTTCTTTCATTGGTCCAATCAAACATCAGCCAAACTGCAACTTGTTAAGAAGGCCCACACCTGAAGTAAAAGACTAAAATATATAAAGACTATAATCAGCTTACTGCAATAGAGGACTGGCAGCGGTGTGACACATCACAGCACCTTACTAAATGTGAAACAACGGAGTACAATTTGCTCAGCTCAGCATACTGGTACTTAATCGGGGGCCCTGGTCCCTCATCCAATGCCACCAGCATAAACAGTGCAGGCACCGTCAGCCGAAGAAGTTGCATTTTCTTAAAACAGAAACATTCATGATTAATTTAATAAATACCACATTTAATATGGTCTTAAAGCTTCTGAAAGGAACCCATAAACAAACTTTCTACTCTGAGTGAAAAAAAGAACTCTAGGTCTTACAGAGGTAGAAGAGGTGTGCACTCAAAGCCCACACACCTACCCACCCAACTTGCCCACACATTCACATATCTCCCTCATTCCTACAATTGTAGGAATGATTGTAAGATGAATAGTAACATACCTCTTGAACACCAAGATTAAGGTACATGAGGAACAGGTTAAAGTACTGCTGTAGGTGCCGTCCATGTTCAGAAACTTCTTTCCGTAACAATGCCAGCACCGCACTCAGTATATGATCACTTAACGTTGCATTAGGGTCTGCTGGCTGGTTGGCTGCAATATCAAGCCAAATGAGCACTATGCATGAAAACATGGCATACATGCTAGGGTTGCCTGCACTCACAAGTGTTTTGTATTTTCTAGAAGCGACACCACCTTAATGAAATCCCTAATGCTGGTTTAAAAAAAAAAAATAAAAAAAAGAAGAAGGGAAAAATGTTGGGTCTCAAAATAACTTTCCATTTTTATCAGCTTGAGTCTTTTCAAAATCTCTTGCTTTTCGCCATAATCTACCTAAATTTACACTTGAATAAGTCAGTTATCAAGACTTCTTCAGGATATAAGCGATGTAAACAATACTAAATAAGATATGCCAACCCACACACTATGCAGTCTTGTGTCTTCTTTTTTTTTTTTGAATCAGCCCCACAAAACCACATAACAAGTGACTACTTACTGTAAAGCCCTTGTATAAGAGGTGGAGGGCAGGGCCCATCCTGCAGCGACACATGGGCCACAATCACAATGATCTTCGCAAAAGCACTACGAACCTGTGTTCAGATAGAGACACTTTGACAATGTGTTAACAACAAATAAAAACCAGGGTATCTGACATCTTACAGTTAAAAGTGAGAGCTTTGAGCTTGCTATCTGACATCTTACAGTTAAACGTGAGAGCTTTGAGCTTGCTATGTTCTAAAATTAGAATCTACAATTGCAAATTATGTCAGATGTTTTGTATGTTACAATTCTGTTCATCACAACAATTTCACTACCCACTCCAACAAAACAAAACAAAAAAAAAAAGCAAGCCATCACCTCTGAGCTTGGACACTCTAACAAGTATTCAGCAAAGCGAGATGGGTGATTAAATAGGACATTGTGTGCCATCCATGATCGTACACCTGGACTGCAGCGAACGTGCATGTGGAGAGCATCATACCAGTCCCCTGCAGGGCCTCTGATCACAAATAATAAGCACTTTTCTAAAACCTAAAATAAATGTAGCAGTAGACGCAATAAATTTACATTCATTACCCAAATAAGTATTTTTTTACACTCTAAATGTAATTTTACATTACACTTATGACCTGAAATTCTTGTACAACAATTCCTGCGACAAACCCATTAGTACATGGACAATAGCAAGTAAGATTTTAGAAAAAATACCAAAGATATTCAGTAACCACTGAAAGAATAGTGGTCTTAAATTCTGTTACCAAATTATCTGGACTTACTATTCAGACACTGCATATGTAGTAGTGTCAAAAATTATAAAATTATAGTAAATATTATTCAATTGTTTTAAAATTTATCCTAACCTGAATGACTTTTTTGTATGAAAACCAACATTGAAAAGGAACTTGCAGCCCAGCTTTATACTGGTGAGGGATATCTGTTCCACATCTGGAGTCTGGAACAGTGATGTACATGTTTTTATTTTTGGAAAATGTGGGAGTAAAGGTCAGTACAATGTTGCAGTGTTGATGATAGCATATGTACACATCCACACACTAATTGTGCCTTCTGCCCAACCACAAGCGAGATGAAACTGCTCTTTCCAGCAATAATGAAATCAAGTTCATACAAGAACTATACACATTGGAATCACCTAAAATTCAGTCCCTCTGACTTCTCAGAAATCTGTTAGATATCTGGTTTTTAGTGCAAATACTCAGCATGCTTATTTTCACATATGGGGACAGGTCACCACGTTGACAGCAGGAGAAATCTTACCATCTTTTCCTGTAGAGCATGGTTGATGAGATAGTGATTACAGGTAAGTAGCTTCTTCATAAACTGGAAGTACTCCACTGAAAACTGGTTCTTCTCATGCATGAACAGCACGTTCTGCCTCCTAACACACCTTTCAATAGCCACTGGCATTTTGAGTTCTGTTGAAGATTCATCTGAAAAGAAGACATACACCATTCCTGTTGCAAAATCATTTACAAGAGCTTTACAGCAATAATAAAGATAATGCAAAGATAGTTTAAACTATTACTCTATAACAGAAAGCATAACGATTACAAATTTACTAGCTTCAAACAGCATTACTTCCTTTGGTAATATAAAGAAAAAACACCTAAAATGAAAACCTTTAGAAGACAACAGGAAAAAAAAAAACCACCTACTTATTGACAGCTTTTGCATGTCCTTGCTGAGATCATCTTTTACTTCATCTATTCTCTCATAGAAAAGAATATATGCATTCCACCACCTCTTCTGCCTCCTAAATGCTGACCTGAAAGAGCAAGAAGATTTTTTTCCCATCCTGCATCCAAACAATAAAGTAAACAGGCAGAGTTCTTTTTATCAATACGCATTCATGCACTCAGGACAAGATATTTGCAATTTAAAGCACTCTAGCACTAAGACATTCTGTATTCCATGTTAGTTATCAAACTGACTGTGTTCCAATTATAAACGATAGCGACAATGGCAATCAACCCAAATATTTGTGTGTAAGGAGAGGGGTGGAAGAGACAATATAGCAAGGGTTCTTCTCACATATTTATTTTTTAAACATACCATAGAGTTACAACGTGTTGTAGGATATACAAATTATTAACCAACAAGAAACAGAATAATCTTACCTCTTTAACATGTGATCGTAAACTTCTCCCAAGTACTCTCCGCCGAAGCACTGATTTTTCATTTCCTGCAGCAGATGCAATTTCATCAGAATTTTAAAACAGCTCCACTGTGGGCATACTAATGCAATGACATGATCAAACTTAATTAACAGAAAACTGAAGATACTAAAGTTGCCAAAGCTTTGTGGTCCTACTGATGACATTCGAGTCCATAAGACAGACTGCAAAAAATCTGAAGTAAAACATGCAAAGAATCATGTCAACAGATATAAAATCTGATATCAACAAATGATACTGTATAGAATATGATGTCACAATGTGAAGTTTATATTAAACACTCTGGGCCCAGATTGCAACTATAGTTATGTGACTGAGGTCACTTCACATTAACAGCAGTCAGAACTACATAGTAAATAGTCCCGTTCCAGCATCTTACCATCTATTAAAGCAAAATTCTACCAACCTCATCATCATCCATCTTGCACTCGCTGACATCGCCATCATCAAATTTGTACCACTTAGGATGGGCATCATGTTGTCCCCTTTAATACAGATCACAAACTCACTATCATGTTGTCCCCTTAATACAGATCACAAGCTCTCTATGTCGCCCCCTTTAATACAGATTACAAGCGTGATCATGATGCATACATTCCATTTCTGGTCTTTATAGGCATTTACTAAGCAAAGAACATGTGGTATGCAAATATGGATGGCATACTATCTTTGATTAACTTGAAGTGCAAACTCGTTTGCCTGGTTGTTTGCAATGTAAAAATACCAACAAATTTGCTTAACTAGGATAATCTTAGCATTGTATCAAAAGTTATGTTTTCTAACCATAATTATTTTAAAAATTATTTATAATAAAATATTCTCAACAAAGTACCAATCTGCATGCATGCACGTGTGTCTGAACAGGAACTCACAAGTGTGTACATTAGCATACACAAAATCAGCGGAAGAACTAAAAATTCACGATTCTTAATGATACATCATACTGGTGGCACCATATTGTTAATACTGACAATAGATTTCAGATCTGAAAATTGTTTACTAATACAATTTTCTAATACAGTGGGCAGATCAAGGCATAACTTACATTAAATAATCATAAGCATGTCAAAGATGTAACCAATGAGTAACAAATGAAACTCTATATACCTGTGGAGAATGTAGGAATAATAGTGTCCTCCACTGGCCTGCCCACTGTGAACCACCACACCGATCAAGCGGTACTTGGTGCTGGTTACAGTCATTGCTTCAAGGTCATCATCAATGATTTCACCTGTGTACAGTTATAACTTGAACCTTACACTCATTTCTTAAACTTCATATCAAGTTGTTAGTGCCCGCAATAGTGAGTTCATGATTTTTGTCTTGCAACCCTTGATAACTTTTTATTTTTAAAAAGGGAACGGGGTAGGAAGATCACAGTATGCACTCTTGATTCACTGTACCTTTGTGCTTTCAGACGTGACCAAAGTTTTGCAAACATTTCTATTGAGGAATGACTTTTCACGATTGTTTTCACAAAATTCTCAATGCTGCATTTAAAAAGTGTTGTTACTAAGCATGCCAACTGATATAGCAACATTATAGTTTTAGAACCAACCTTCTATCTTGGCTAAGCCTTGTACTGTGTATGGCTCCATGTCAAACTCACGTGGAAACTCAAAGTAATCATTAAACTTGATTGCACATTCCCTGAAATTCAGATAAACCCATCTACAGCACAGCATTTAACTCCTTCTATACAGTTCATACCCAAGAATGCTAGCGTCTTCATACCTACACCTTGATTGCATCAATACACCCATAATGAATGAGTTAAAATATGTGGACCGAACAAATGGGAGATAGCATGCATGGATACTACAAGTACTGTCATATTAAAGGAAGAATATCACAGAAAGTCATTGATGGAATATTTAAGAATCTTTGGTGGAAGATCTGAGGTAGAATTGAAATGTTGAATGAAAATGTGTTACACTTTTCGTGTTTTCTTATCTACAAATAAAATAGTGAAAATCTGAATTTGCTGAATAAAAAAGCTTACCTTTCCCAGTCATAATCAAACCTCTTCAACTGTATTGCTAATATCTTGGGGAGTTTTCGTATAACAAGTCTCTTTACTGTGTCAACCTGCAAGAAAAATGCAGATTATGAAACGGAAATTAGAAAACCCAGACATGACAATAAAGTGCATGTGATGAAAACTCAGAATCAAGAAGAAATCACTTTCATGATTTAAAGTATTAAAAAAGATATTTTTAATATTAAAGAGACAGATTTAGTGACCAACTCTCTCACCCCAATACTTGCCTTTTTATCACACTTTTCGCAGCGATATGCATTAGCACCTTCCAATAAATCACCTTTGACATACTGCTCTAAAGATTCAAACAAATTTTGATGGTTGCGAATATCAACATTCAATGTTGTGAAAGCCTCTTCCCTTTGGTACCTGTAAAAAAGAAACACACTTATGCACATCTTTATGTTGAAAAAAAATACTATGACATTTATACAAACTAAAAACTACTTACCATCAAGAACTTTTCAAAAAACGTGGAAGGGGTGTGGGATTTACCTGTACATTTGTTGTATTCTCTAGAATTTTGGTGAAATTGTTAAAACAAGCAACAGAAATGTGAAATGCATGAGAGAACAAATACATCACCAAATTTCTTCCGAAAGTAAAGCTCAAAGTGAGAGACTTCCTCAACCTACATTTATTTACAGGCAAGGTGCTAGACACCATTGGCCTCCCAAGACTGTTACAGTTTCTGTTCACCTTGTATTATTGTAGTACTGTAATATTTACCTGTGGGGACAGTCTTTGCATATTTTCTGATCAGCAAAAGATCCTCCCAAGTGCTGAGCCAATAGCGTTGGCTGGCTGAGAGATTTGAGTGCCTCGTCCAGCGAGTCTACCAGGCTGTTAAAGAATTCCAGTGCATCATGCTGCTCTCGCAGATTGACAGGCTCCCCCCACAGTCTGAAGCAGTGAACGCAGCAGGTAAAGACAACAAAATAGTCACAAGAAAAAAGGGGATGTTAAAGTCAAACAAAATATGGATGGCTCAAAAGAACTTATATTGGATGCGTAATTTTTCTACCTTCTGCCACAAGACACAAAGTTTTAGGACATGGGTAATAAAGAGACCAGGCATACAGTTTATTTTTCAAAGCAATACTTATGGCCTGACAGCAGTTAACAGACCATAAACAACAGCCCTTTGCATGCTGACAATAACCTTTCTTTTTAATAGTAGATCAATGTCAAAATAAAAAATATATAAAATATAAAAACTGGAAAGAAAACATGCACAAAAAATATGATTCTCACTTGAAGTGCTTCCAGAATCCCCGAGGAACAAAATACTGAAGTTTGCTGGCAGCTAAGTGACCAAAGATGACTTGAACCTGTTTGAGCACCCCTAAGTTGTAGTCTTTGCGTTCCTCATCTCGGCTCCCTTTTTCCTCATCTTTGTGCTCTTCTTCATTGCTGTCAATGTTTGTCTGAAAGGGTCAAAACCAATTCTGCATTAACAGCAAGCAAAGACATTACGTTCACATTTAATTACAATAATAAAAATGTATTTTGTCGCCGGAATAGGTTGCACTCCTTAAGTTCACATATAAGAAAGGGAGCTGGTAGTGGGGATGCAGGGGCAGTGGCTATCACTGGTGTGATATTATCACCATCAAATCGACCATAAAACTCATTCAGGGAGTGTGGCGTCCCCAGTAATTGATGGTACTGTCTTCATCTAGTCAGCGGTGGTGCACAGCTTAGCCTCGTCTGCATAAAAGCACTATCACTTTTACTTAAATAAAAATTCACCTCATTTTCAGGCTTTTCATCGTTAAGTAGCTCCTCTTCAATGTTGTCTGCTGCACCATCAACAGCCAAAATTCCTCGACGCAGTGATTCTATCATAAAAAGCTGCAACATAAAGTTTGCCTTCTTTGTGTTTGAAATCAATCATTATTATTGAGAAGAATCTTTCAGCTCAAACATTTATCTGCACACTATCAGGAAAGTTACTCTTCTGAGAACTCTGAAGGATGGGGGGGGAAGCCACAGACAATAATGAAACTGTCAAGAAGGGCTCTGCACCTGCTGTACTGTGATAAAGCACAGTCTCGTGTTTAACGTGAAATTTTCAGCGAAATGAGTGACATTCAACAGCATCAACAAAAAAAAACAAAAAGAAAAAAAAAGGGGGGGGGGGGCATTTTGCTCTCCAGCTAGTTAAGATTTTTGATTAACATCAGTGAATGTTGCTACAAATTTTCCATATAGCATCCATAAATGCAAATGTCTTCTTTGAGAAAGATGGAAGAAAACTCTGAGGGCTTTGGTGTTTACTACAGAATTTGATTAGCTATTCTGCAAACTTTCACAAGTCAATCCGAAAAACAAAGCAAGCAAATGCATAAAAAGAAAATCAGAGCTACCAGGACTTCAGCTACATACCTGCTGTAGAACAGAGTTCATGTAGCATGTGGCTCCAGCGTTCTTCAAACCCACAAAGCCACGGGGAGGTCGGGGACCAACAGGTGGTACATACTCCCATTCTGACAAAGGAGTCTCATCTGCAAAATTTTCACAATCTTGACTTATCCCAAGAAAACTGGCATGAGAAACGTCTCTATGTACATCAAAATGCCCTGCCTTGCCCTGGGTGGTAACAAACCAAGACTTTCACCCTGATTACAACATAAAACCCCCAAAAACTTCTGCTATTAAGTAGTCATGTCATGCAGACATGCACTTCTTGTCATGAATTATGAAATAGACAGAGACAAATAAAAAAATGCAAATGAAAGGGGGCATATATATAGTAAAAATAAAAATTTTCCACACTACTACATACTTGTATAGTACATGTCAATGAGCATGGCGGCCAAAAACTCGAGATTATGCACGCAGCCTGTACACAGGGCCACCAACAGGTCAAATGCAGCTATCACAGTCAAAGGGCTTGAGCACACGGCTACCTTCTGTTCTGCTGGAAACTCGCCCTGAGATTTTCGACATTGCAGGACAATTTTGGAGGCAGGAAAAATGAAATCTTCTACCAATTCCTGTAAAATACATGGACATCTTTTGTTCCAGCAGTCTTTTTGAAATGACATTTTCAAATTAAACATTTCTATTACTGCAAAAAAGAACTATTGATTTCCGCACTAAACATTAACTCCTCCTCTTACTGGGTGAATCTTAAACTACCAAACAACACATTTCTACTCCTTTAATAAACAAAACTTCTGATATCTGCACTAAACGTTAACAGCTAGCTCCTCTTACTGGCTGCCATACTACACACTTTCAGACGTACCCTGACAAGATCAGCTCCACCATTCTCAGAACCTATGTTGAACTTTTTTTCGGGTGAAGTGAAGGCCAGCAGCTCTCGTGTTATACCAAGATGACCCTCCAGCAGAGCCTCCTCTACCTGCACTTCACCTGTCTTTAGCACCTGATCCTATGGCAGATTGTGATGCACAGTCTAATGTTTCACACATTTAATCTATTTATAAAGTAAAAGAGGTTTAAGAACATCTACTTTTGTGCAACCCAAAACAGCCTTGAAACTGCATTTGGACAGTAAATGGCAACAAGTATCCTGTCTGCAAAAGAAAATGGCTAAAATTACCTGTAGATGCGAGTGATGCAATTTTACTGGTATAAAATATTCAAAAATTGTGTATTACCCAGAAGGTGATGCACTGATGCACAATACTTTTTCATTCTACTGACTTAAACTCACCCTCACTTTCTTCAACCATGTGATTTCATTGATTAGCAAAGTTTCTGCCGTTGCCAACTGAGCTTCACTGCCTCCTGCATAGCTCAGAAGTCTGAAAGAAATAAAATGACATAACTGTAAGAAAAAAATGAACATACCTTTTTTCACATCAGCTACCACCTATGATTTTTCTAAAGTGGATGAATGACTTCTAGACAAACTTATTTTTTACTATTTATTCTTTCTGTAAAACGTTAGTGCTACTGAAATCCTTGGTTTCTTACTGTTTGAACACATTTTTCAGGTATACTTTATTTATGTTTGTCTTGTGCAAATATTGAACAATTTTCTATATTTCATGAGCTTATGATCCAGAATCACACCCCCTCCCCCAACAAATACTTTTCACCCAATAAAATACTTATCACATTTTGCTCAGGCAATTAGTTAAGAATCTGTTATAATTTGTTACAGTATTTTTTTCTTTTCTGCAATGATAAATGACTTTGCTACGAAATTTGGATATTGCAAAATATTCACATGGTTATTTATCCCCCTGACTTGCCTAAAAACCAAAAAGGTCCTACATGACTGTAGCATTCTTAACAAACATCTACACAATATTTACAAAACATCAATTGAAATTATCATTATTAACACTAATTGAGAAAAATCATTTCTTGTAAAATACAAAACATTTCTATGAGTATATGCTTTTATTAATATTCATAAACAATTTTTTGTAAAAAGATGACACATAAAATTATGTTTAACAGTAAAGCACAAATTATTTAAAAATTCTGACTGACACCTATTAACAACCGGTAATAACACAAAAATGAAACATTGCCTAAAACAAACTACAGGAAACTAAATAAAGAGCTGATCTCTTACCGACATAACAGCGAGAAATATTCATGAGACTGTTTTGCATTATCTTTTGCTGTTGTCTGTAAGCACAAAGCAGGAAGAAATACATTCACAAAATTACACAAATATATATGTGTTAACACATGTAAAAATATATATACAGATATGTGGAAGTTCAAAGTCAAATATTTTCATCCTTTCTTATTGAAAAGCTTTTCACAACATGCATCTAATAAAAACTTTAAAATAAATCCTTGTGAAAAATCTACTGTCAGGAAACGCGCACACACACACACACACAGAGGTTATCTACCTGTAAGACCGTGAAGAGAAGAGTGATGAGAAAGATGAGGGGAACATGGCTTGAGGTACAGCGGGTGGCCATCAGAAAGAACTGCTCCGAAGCACAAATTCGTACTGATCTAATGCCATAAAAGCAAGGCAAAAAATTCACAATTAACTTTTAAAGTTGAAACAAATTTTTTTTTACCAGTCTCAGAAGCATCAAATATATAAAGATAAATATAAAAAAGAACTGCTATGATTTTTAAGAAACACAATGATCTGACATGCCGCTTATATTTTCATTTGATTTTGTTTTATGTGCTAATACTCTCTCTACCTTAGAGGAGATTAATGTTTCCCTAAAAGCATAAACTGAATGTTACTGAAAGTGGACCAAAAACAACAAAAAAACAACAAAATGTATCTATACAGTTTTTCCCCCCCTCTCTCTCTCGCACACACACAGGCATATTCATCTACAACCATCGGAGCAAACTGCTTCTGTGGTTTTAAACAAGCTACTCCACACTAAATCAAACCTTTTCCTTTGAAAACTGAAGTAGTGACACAGACACATACTTTGTTCTGCACAGCAGGAGGAGGTCAATAATGAAGCACTGCCAGCCTTTGTCTTTGTGGAGAGCATCAAAAGCTGAGGGACAAAGAGCGAGGCACACAGTGAGGGTCTCCAGTGCTTCTCGAGCCACACTTATGTCTTCCATATCTGTCTGTATGGCCTCCTTTGGCTATTGGTACACAAAACACAAATTCACATACAACAGGCTCAAACAAGAATATGTCACTTATTTCTTGGACATCATAAGCAACTCATCATCTTCATGATGATTACAACTAGCCACCACAGCTATGCTACAAACAGATCTATCATATACACCTTGGTCAGTTATTTTCACATGATGATACAAAAAAGGCAATACAGTCGGACCTCGCTAAGTTGACCTTCCCCAAGTCGAAAACCTCCCTATATCGAATTAATTGTTAGTTCCCAGCCAAATTCCATAAGAACAATGTATTTTAGATCTCCTTAACTCGAAGATTTTTTGGCTTCCAGCCTCCTTAGTCAAATTTTGAGTCATCACCAACCAGATGCAACTATGTCTCCAACTGTTCCAAACTATGTTCCAAACTGTCTCAAGAAAGACACTTTTATGTTTTATCCCATTTTCCTTTCATCTTTGTGTAAAAGGTTCATTGCGTGCTCTGTTGTGCAGTGGAAAACTAACTGACTCTCACACCAGTAGCCCCTTTGAAGTTGACCGATTCAGGGGAACTGGCCGACACTAGACTTTTCCCACGGCCGCTTCAAGTCGGTGGGCCGCGCATCACTGGTCAAGATTTATGGCCACCCACCTTGACAATCCTTTCAGGCGGTGGCGGTGGTAACTTGACCAATGGACCGTTGGTGGTTCACACACAAACTTACTCTCTGTGAAAAATACGTTTTCTACACTTTGTCAGTCTCTTATCGGGACGAGCACTTAATAGAGTTCGTGTCGGTGTGGTTTTTCCCGCCTATTACGCCATTTTCCCTAACTCGAAAACTCCGCAAGTCAAATTTTTTGGGGGGGTTCCTTTGAGTTCGACTTAGTGAGGTCCGACTGTATATGCTTTTTAAATGCTGAATCACCAAGAATGAAACAGCCTATAAAGAGAAAACCACAGTGGTCACAGGGGCAGTGAAGGGTAAGTGGTTTATCACGCCAAGGGCTCATCATATGAAAGGCAGTGTAAGGCTTCTCTTTATGCCACTTTTCACCTTCTCATTATCAAGAACTGCTCACTCTAAGGTGAAGGGAGGAAGCTTTTTTTATCAGTGGCCTGAGCAAGCCTTGGAGCAACAACCTTCTGAAAATACACTAACCACAAGAGGGTTGTGAAACCACCCTGTATGTACTGTATAAAAATAAGAAGAATATACTACTTTCTGGTAAAGCAATTTGCCAAAAAATACAAAAAAGAACACGTTAATATAACTGTAAATTTCTGGAATTCCACAAAAGCAAAACAAGTGATTCTATTTTTTATAACACTGATTTATTCATCTAAGATACCCAGAACACCAAATCCTACCTTTTCATGAGCACGGTGTATATCTTCTACAGAAGCATGGACCAGGTGCAAAGAACAACTGCTGGCTGCCCAGGCAATCTTCTGAATAGCCTTTACTGTGCTCAGGTCAGGCAAGACAAAGGCTGCCTGTTGAAAAGATAAATGATTTGTAAAATGCTGGCTCGCAGCACTCGATCATACACGCACAGAGTTAGCGTTGGCACTTTCTCAAACTAAGCAATTTCTCTTGTTCTGATTGCACTTTCAGCATCTTTGGTCAGCAGATGGTGTGCCTATCTGTGGATGATGGTGATAAGTATATGTAAAATACAATGCAAAGGTGCTAATATTCAAGACAAAAACTGTTTTCAAAAGCGTCTGATAACACTCTCCTGAACACATCAAACTCGAAAAAAAAGTCATGTTTACACGCGCACTGCAACTTCTTTTCACCTGCTCCCCCATGTGCTGTCCAAGACGAGTAGCAACACTGCGAGTGGTGAATTCAGACTCGGGTGCTGGAATGTAGTGAAGGGCCTGCTGTAGAGCAGCTGCTTGGTTATGTTCTGCTACTGAGACTGCTGGAACCTGTGACTCTGAGTTGCAGGCATCTACCACTACCTGCACTCGAGCATGGCCCACAGTTGTCAGCATCAACTTGCAGATCTTTAGCACCGTCAGGTATGCTGTCCTGCCAAGGAGGAGTTCAACGTTAAAAAGCAATATGAAGCAGGGCACACTACTGAAAATAATGGCAAGGGATGGAGTGGAAATATTAAAGTGTAACTAAACTCAAATTACAAAAGTCGAGTTTATTTCAACCCCACATCGGGAATGTGATAAAATAAGGATATGCAACGTCAGATTTACTAAATAACACATTAAAACCAAAAAAATACTGCAATTAGATAACGCTTCAAACCCAAAATGTATATCTGACCTCCCCTTGCCCGATGAAAGTGGTATGAT
Source organism: Marisa cornuarietis (assembly GCA_004794655.1). NCBI lineage: Eukaryota > Metazoa > Mollusca > Gastropoda > Architaenioglossa > Ampullariidae > Marisa > Marisa cornuarietis. Next base: position 991,507 of record SMMW01000020.1, on the reverse strand, counting down.
GTCATCGGCACTAGCCAATACATATAGTTTGGTAAGCTGTGTTTTTTAAAACTGCACAAAGATGGGCAAAATTTGTGCAGTTTTTGTTTGTGAGACCAAATCAGTTAACAAGACTGGTATCCCAATGCTGAAATTTCCCCACCAAAAATAAACATTCGAAGAGCAGGACTAACTTCGTCGAAACAATAAGAAAAGAGTTCGCAGTGCCGACCTGGTACAGTGGGATTTGTACTCTATCTTCCATACCAGATTATTATTGTGATGTGTGGAATGTTGGAAAACGATAAGTTAATAAATGCCCACTGACTGTTAGATTTTTAGTATATCTAAAAGTTATCTAAGACACAATTTGTGCTTATTATTTAATTAAGGCCCGACACGGCCTGAAAAAAATTATGTTTTGCATATATTTTTTTTAATATCAACTAATGTGCCCTTGAATGGAACGTCAAAAAATGCTTTTACTGCACGTCATGCTATCGGTTGCCATGGAAACAATCCTAAATGGTGCCAAAATAAACATTTTTAAAAGCTTATAACTTTGTTAATTTTGTGAGTAGACTCAATTCTTTTTGAAATGGTTGACTAAAGGAAAAATCTACAATCGTATAGAGAGAAATTAGCAAAATCAATTTAGTCATTTTCTTGTGAATTTTTTTTGTAAAGCGGTTTGTTAAAATTTAAGAAACTTTGATTCATAAAAGTGTAATTACTAAACTACTACACACTTCTTTAAAAAGCCACTAAAGAAATGTTAAGATATGTATAAAGAAAAACTCAATCAAATTTCAGGTCTGTATCACATGTCAACATAAAGTTATTAGGTTTTGTAGCAACAAACTGTAACAAAAACATGGAATTGAAATGGCGAAAGAAAAAAAATGCTTAGTAACTCTGTTTTATCTAAGCCTTTCATATAATTTACGTGTTTAATGAAAAATATAACCACATTTTAATGCTTTCCTACATATAACTTTAACATAACTAATAAAATTAGTTATTTCACTTTAAGAAAAGTCAACAAGCTATTGTGTGTCCAAATGTTGACTAGGCTGAAAAGACATGCAGAGTAATAAAAAAAAAAAGTGTTTGCAAACATTGAGCTACACAGTTATAGGTTCAGTGTCTACAAGCTTCATAGATTTTGCCATCGTTGGTCTCTTGATATCTAACATTTAGTGATGCTGCCTTGCATATTGGTTCCAACTTTTGTAAGCATCTACTGAAGTAGCAGCATTAGCAGGAAACACTCTGTGCTCATCTTTCTTTGCCAGCAGTTGCAGGGAGATATAATTTTTTCACTAAGGAAATTAATTCAAAAGCTTCTTCATTAAAAACATATACTGAAATGAACCCTCAGGAAGAAGTCTTTGGGAGCATAACCTATTAATGGAATTTAGACATACATCGAGTACATCAGAATTAACAGCAGCTGCTCATATTCTATTCTTCTGTATGCTAGCATTATTTTATGAGCTACCTCTGTAGTCACACAGATTAAAGATGTATGATTTTTGTGGCTAGATGGTTCCTTATTTTCTGTCAAAGATTTCTGGGAAAAGCACCAGCTGTCTAGCCTTTTAGGAGGCTGACAATGTTGTGCTCTCTAGACACTGAATGCTACAAACTTGACTAGATAGCATTCATTTTATTTGTTAGGAATATCATACACAGTTGCCAGTCTGTACACATTCTGTTACATTTGGTTTGAATAAGACAACCAAACCCCCACCCAACCTCTGTTCCTTAGACAGCTTGTGCCTAGGACTGTGGCCAGAGATGTGTGTGTGCATGAGACAGTCTATCTTTTCTTGTGCTTAACAGGTAAATAAATCATCAAGTAAAATAATTTATACTATTAAACTCTCCATGTGATTCTTCATAGATATGCTGACTTTGTAAAACAGGTTTAGTCACACTTTAACATACACACACACACACACACACAGCAAAAGTCTACTAACATACATGCTGCCACTTGCGCTTGCATGTCTGCATAAAATGTCACACAACTACACACATACCGTCCTTGCCAAACATGCATACCTTCGAGTTGGGAGGTCTGCATTTGACAGGAAATTGTTCTTGGTCAACATATTTAGAGCTAACTGCACACCTCCACTGCGCACGAAGTTATACTGGAAACCAGAAACCAAGAAGAAAATGCTATTCCACAAGACTGGCAGTATAAACTGATTTTAAGAAAAAATGCAGTTCAGTCTGGTTTTACCAGGATACAAATTGGGACAGAAAGAAAGCCAATAATTTCTATGATAATTTACACATAGATAATTAAAACAAATTTTTTTTAAGTCTTACAAAAATCAATTATCTTATCACACAGCTGTTACTGAAGTGTTAATATGTACCTGAAACTCAAAGGCTTCCTCAGAAAGAGGTTCTATGGCAGGCATCAGTAAGCAGTAAGTGACCTGCATAAGAAAATGTATGACATCAGTGGAACAAAGCACAGAAATTGGTTTGTGTCAACAAACTGGCACTTAAATATTTTAAATGCCACTTATCTCACAGATCCCATGTAAAGAAGTCATAAAATAAGCCTCTAATTTTTTTTGTCAAGATACAGTCTAGTATAAACATCTTGAATTGAAAAGTGAAACCTTCAAATGTATGATACTGTAGACAACTTTCTTTGATGAACTCTTCTTTCAAGTTCAAAGTATTATTTTCAGGAAACTATGCAGTCGTATCACTTCCATACCAGTACAACTATAATATTCCGGTATCTTTTCTCCATTGAAAAGCTATTGCAACATCAAATCATTAGCCCCTTTCACTTAGAAAGAAATAAAAGTATACAAGATTACTAGTCAATAAAACTTCAGATTTATCATCCTATAGTTGACCTCTTACTCACCTCTACATTATACAAGACCTGTGTGGGCGAGTTGTTGAATAGCATGGCCTCTAGACCTGGAGCTATACTTCCATCTACCCGACTATTTTCCCTACACACATTCCGTAACTTCTCCATGGTATGGGCATCTGTGGCAAAAACAGGACAAATAGGTTTTGCAGACTGTAGTTAACCACTTACCACCACCCTAAAAAATCCACACATACAAAACTGAACTAGAAACTGCATTTACTTTCATGTGATCACCTTACCTGCAGGCATAAGTTTCAAGACAGCCCGGGCACTATCACGCAGACGAGGTACCTGAAGCTGACAGCCAAGGTCAGACAACTGGAAAAGGAACTGGCTGTATCTTGAGTTCTGTGACATAAGCTGTTAAAAAAGCATACATAGATAAATAAGACAGCATGGAATATTTCCTAATTTTCCTTCCTATTCATCAATAATGTTAACTAAATGTTAACTAAAAACTGTTTACTTTTTCTCACAGCTTCATAAATTTACTGAAACATGCACTTCCTCTTTCCTTTTATTCCTCAATTTCTTATTTCTGCCAAACTCTACAAAACGGATGCAGGATAAAAAGGGTAGGCAAACCATAAAGAGGAAAATCAAAAGCAAATTATGGGAACGGCCTACTGAATATATGCATGTCATCATATGTGAACATCTACTTACACATCAAACACTGAATGCCTTTATTTCATCGTAAAATACAACTATCTGGACCTTTTTCCTAATACCTTTGGCTGCAGATAGAGCTCAATAACTCACCACACCAGGCAAGCAACTTTCTGCCTCCACATTAGGCCCCTCATACTGATTGTGCGGTGAGCCCACAGAGCTGTCAGAGCTGCTGTCAGGACTGCTGGCCATGTTGCTGCCCATTTGCACAAGCTTGGCTGTCAGTGTCTGCCAAAAAGATTCTTAAACCTTAGTTCTGAGACAACCAACCACCAGCACAACATATGATCTCTTTAAGGTGCAACAAAGTTCAACGCAATACAAAACTATTTGACAATGATTAAAGCAAACTAAAATGGTTTCCAAAGACTGCTTGGTGAATATATTTTTCGACATAGTGATGTGAAAATGCAATATGTGATATCTTATATACCATGATCTAAACATTTTAAACTGCAATCTCTAAGTTCTTTTTTAAATAAAATGTTTACTTAAACCACACACTGCAATTTATAATAGCTTCTTACAAACAAATGCATTAGCCCCAACCTACATTTTTAAAAAATGCTACGGGTTCTATAATAAAGCGATCATAAATGTTGTACAACTAAAGCAAACTATCAATAAAGCATACAGTATTTGTTCCTACATGCCACAAAACTCAGCCAACATCCACTGGCTAGTATGTTAAGAAAATGGACTGGATCCACTACCTTTCTTGATCTGAGAGAGATATCCCTTCACCTAACTGGTGCTTGCTCTCCATCTCTGTATTTGTTCGTAGATCTGTGTCACACTCTGTGTTTACTTTTCATCTATGCCTCTGTTATACTAACTGCTATCTACTTTGCTATTTCTTGTGCTTGTGCCAACTAGCTTCTCTTTACTGAACTGCTGATTGACTAGCAGTCTTTACTGTCATGTCTTGCTGCTGCCTTGGGATCTGTGTATTAGCAGCATGTATTTAAAAAAATCTTTTCCAGCAGATGCTCAGTGAATATTATTAACTGTTATACCACACAACATCGTGAATGACAGAACTGACAGTCATATGTTCTACAGTCTCCCATCTCTGCTACTGCAGGAACATGCATTACCACTTGAAGACACTTCATGCACACTATAATTGCTCTTTCTTTTCTGCTGGTTCCATGTGCTAACTCATCTTTTACTCTCTCCCTGTCTGCCAGTCTGATCATTTTTTAATGCTGTGCTGCCCTGTCATGCTTTGTGTGCTAGTTTTCTACTTTGTGTTTATATGTTTGCCGATTGGTCTATGTCACAATGTGTAAATTGTCGGTCTTTGCGTATTAGCCTTTCTTTTGACAAGAGCATTAAACCTTAAGTATGGAAATGCACTATATAAATACCATTTATTTATCAACTCTAACTAGTTGTTCAAGGAATGTTTGACTAACAGGGGAAAAAAATATCATACCCTCTACTTCCAACTCGAATGCAGTGAGACAAAATTCACATGAAACTTAAGCACGTTTAATGATCACCGCTCTGCACAAAAGGTGATAAAGCAGCAACCCACAAAGATGCATCCAAGTCATTAAGAACAAATAGTAGTGCATGGGCAACTGCTTGGTGAAAATGTGTAATCAATTAATTCTATTATTCCATGAACCTACATTTTATTTGTATGTAATCTTCTTCAAATTTTTATCCCCATACAGGCAACTTAAAGCTGCAATGTAAGTGATAATTTTGCGTGTAAACTTTTATGTATGAAAATATTTGGATCACTTCACTCTTCTGACAGCACTTTTAGAACTAATGACACCAAATATCTGTAAAGAACCACTTGTGTACAACCGATAGGAATTTTTTTACAATCTTTCTTTTGTATAGGGTTACACAGAAACACCCATAAAATATATAAATTTCTACTCCTAATCTAATGTTTTGTTGAAAATTCTCTAAAGACAATTTTAAGTAAAAATGGAAAATAAAAAAAAACAAACCTGAAAGCAACCAAAGTGATCACTCACTGTCTTGTCTCGCAGAGGAATCTGAGAAATTAGTTTTTTGTCCTCACTGGCATCAATCTGCTCTCCATTTATGTAAAGGTCCACTTTAACATTAGCATTTGCTTTGAGTCTCTGCAGAATATGCCGACGCACAGCACCAACAGTTTCATTATGATGGGACCAGATTTCAATGTCTTCCACCTGGCGACCTTGGTTTGGAAAACGCACTTTTAATGTCACAAGTTTTCCACGACAGGCCCTGCAATAATAATAATAATAATAAAAAATGATTTTTTTTCTTGTTAACAGATATTTCAAGAATTAAAATGAAGTTTACCAAATTAAGCCAATTTAAAGAAAATCCGTAAGTTTCCTTACCTGCTAAGAGGCAAAATGACCCTCTCTTCCCCATATGCCTCATCGCACTCAGCAACATATTCCTTTAGCACATTAAGGATCCGGACCATGCGGATTGTCTCTTGCATAACACGACTTGTGCTTTCATGATCCTTTTCCAGAACTGATACAGTGTCAAACAAAGCTTTTAATCGATCGATGCAGGAACCAATGAAATCTTCATGAATCTCAACCTGGTTTTGTTGTAATCGTGGACCAAGGTTTGTGAAAATGTCTTTCAGAAGGATAACTGCTTTTTCAGCAACTTCATCTGGAGCTAACAGGACTACCTGCATAAACAGATAATGTGATTACAGCAAATGTTTCTTTAAAATTTGATAACTGTTATAATACTCTTTATTCTGGTTCTTAAAGAAATCTTCAGCACATCGATGCAAGTTTCATATGAATGCAATCATACCTATAAACTTTCAAGAATATATGCAACTAAGAATTTATGCAAACAATAATTTTTTCAAGTAATAAAACAAAAGTCTCTTAAGCTGATGTTAGCATTGGGGAAATGCAAATTTTAAAAATCCTAAGGAGTTGTATTGCGACCAGTGAGATGATCAAGGTGTGAAAAGCAATTTAAATACCACATGGAATCTGTGCTCCAACAATTTTTTTTACTTCGTATTAAAAGAATTACTGAATTATTTACCAATAAATTTTAAGTTGAATACCACTTTCTCAGGAAAATATATCTAACATTACTGAAATTTACAAATTTTATTGCATTGCAATCTGTTTACCATCTAAAGACCTTCATGAAATACTCTGGATTAAAAGAATATTGTTAGAACTGATGTAGGCCTTGTTCAAGTCATCAAAAGCTCGATACAAAAGATCAAAGAGCCCAGTACTACTGGATAACGATATGGGAGCTTTCTTTCACACAACTGTGGGCATCCACTGAGGGTGCCCCTATCACCTATACTGTTCAACATCACCTCCATTTCCACTGGTGGGAATCCCATATGCAACCTACACTTTATGACATAGATCTGATGGAAAACACCAACAGCTTACTGCAAGACCATACTGACAAGTTGACATATGGAATGGAGACCAGCACTGACAAGAGCACAGTCACAGTTAACAGCAACTAAAACCAGAGATCTAATATGCAGAGTACTGCTCAAGAAGATGTACAGCTTTAAATATTAAGGACCCTTTTCAAAGACAGAAGCTCTGTGGCAAATATTCAAATCAGGATTGCAACAGCGACAGCAGTTATGGCCAGACTGGACAGGATATGGAGACTTTAATGCTGTTTTATTCTACTGGCTCTTTAAAGGTAACAAAATTATAAAAGTCAAACAAATCTTTATACCTGCTAAATTATAGCTCAGGAAAAAAAATCTGAAACTCCCATGATAGAGATGGGTGCTTTTTGATATAACTGTTAGTGCAGAAATATTTTTAGAGGCCACTGGAGATGTCGGATTTCTCTGAGATTTGAGAGAAAGTGTCTTGTCATGAAAGAATGACGCACAATGACTTCTGTATATTTCAAACTTTAGTTATAGTTTTGATTTCCGTTCTCGATTTTCAGTTAATTTTTTTTTTAATGTTTGAATTTTCATGCATACACAAGTGCACTGTGATGTTCCCAATGAGTTAAAATGTGTAGCATCATAGCTAGTCACACTTGAAATGATCAACCAAGGAATGTGCAGGTAGAGTCTTGGTAAAACGAAAATATAAAGGCCACAACTTTTTCCCCCCCCACAAGCAGTTCACCTCCACAGGCTTCAACCTTGTACAGATACCTATTTAATAACATGGACGTCTATTACCTTAAAAAAAAAGTTTTTACATTTGCACACTGGTAAGCCTAGTAGAAGTGGCAAAAAAAAGAGAAAAAACGTATTATCAGCTGCTAAGAGGAGATGAAAAGTTTGGATCAGCCAAATGACAATGACGACATCTTAAAGCAACATGAAGTCCTATATCCCCACCCCAACCTGACTTTTAAAACACAAGCTTGTTTTTTTATCGCTATCTTGCCAACTGCCTAGGCCCACAGTTACCCACTTCAATCGAAGTGGCATGATCATCACCTGGACCAGCAAATAAAACTAGGCCTTAACAGACTTAGCTTCATTGAAAAATTTTTACGTTTCAAAATAATAAAGCTGCTTCTGTCAACCACTTACAAATAGGTACAACATTAAACTAAGGGTTTCAGCAAGGCAGTCAAAGCAGTCATGACACCAAATTTAATTTCCCTAGTGAATGAAATTGTTTTGGTGAAAAATAAATTCTTTGGTGGAAATCTACTGGCAAAAAACATCAAGCTGTATGTAGCGAATTCTAATGGCTGAATGTTTCATGATCAGAAAGTTAACCTGTAGTCAACTAAAAGAAATGCAGGGGGCAGACCATCAAAAGCGAATGTTCAATTTTTTTTTCAAATCTGGAATGTGGAACTTTAATGTTAAAAAGTACTTTAATAATAATAATGTTTATTTCAAGGGTCCCATATCTCACCAACAAAGGTGGGCTCAAAATACTTACAAGAAGTCACAAAAGTACACACTAGTAGGCATTAAATGCATCTGACAAATTCATTTACCGCCATTCAGTTCATAACTACTCTCTTTCTCACACACACACAATCAGTAGCATTAAATGTGTCCAACCAATTCATTTCCCATCATTCAAATTATAATTACTTATTTTTTTCTCTCTCTCTCTCTCGCACAGCAGTCCGGTGGCGCAACGGTTAGCACCTATCACCAATAAAGTGAAGGTTGGCTGTCCTGGGTTCAGCTCTTATCTGGCGCACGCTGTTCTTTCTCTGCATGTGTCATCTGTTTACAGGTCTGGCTGCCTTGCCGTGATAAAGCCTTAGTTGCTGGCTTGGTGTAAAACAACCCCTCCCCCTCTCACACACACAGACACATACACAGAGTGGAGTACTAGAAAAAACCCACCAATGGTCAGCCTTGTAAACAGGTATCCCATTCATAGAAAGGTATGTCAGAGCTATGATATGAACCCACGACACATGACTTTCACTAATGTGGTGACACATGCTTTAGCCACTGCATAAGCAACCAGTCCCAACTTTGATCCCAGAATTAAGTTAAGCAGCACTGTGATGATCAAGATATAAATGTCTGTGCCCAGGTCTATACAATAAATTAAAAGAAAATTGTACCCGCCACAGGTAATCCAGGCCCACCAACTCCATGTCATCCATAAGATATCCTCCACGACGCTTAGCAATCAGCTTGTTTTCTTTCAAATTCACCTGCTTAAAGAAGCGTTCAAAGCAGCTGCCCAAAAAAAAAACAACACTGGGTGTTACTTTGTAAAAAGAAATGCGAATCCATAGGGCTAATGCCGTGACATTCTACAAGTAACATACACAGGACTAATGCCTTGACATCCTACCAGTAAGAGAGAACAAAGGCCACTCACTTGATGCCATTTTCAGTCAGAAGACTTGGGTCCAGCTGGAGAATATTGCGCTCAAAGAAATCCCGTGTAATGTCTGGGTCTAAATCTGGTTCCTCCCCCATCAGCTATAGATAAAAAAGGAGATGACATAAGAGTTCTCAAACCACATCCATGGTATCCAGAATTACAATTAGATAACACCACAACTTCTAATCAACAATTTTCTTCAAAATGTGGCTTGCTGGGGAGTATATGTGATTGTTGCATTCCCACCATAAAGAACATTACAAGCATTCTTACCTTGGCAAACCATTTGAAGCAAGCTTCTCTGTCGGATATGTATATAGCATTCTCTGCCAGCGAGTGCCAAATCTAAGAGGAAAAGAAAAATACCACCATGCTAAAACACAGAGGATAAAGATCTGGAAACAGAAATGCATGACTCTCTGCAGCAGACGAAATTAACAAGATTTTACGCATGGTGTTAGCTTTAACCGTAAGTGCATATAGATAGTCAGAGACTCAAGACGAAAAAGCCTAGCTGATATGCCAATGTAAAAGAAGATGGCAACATTTTTTTCATAAATGTTGACAAAAAAGTTGTGGCTAATACCCACCTGCCTTGCCTGGGGTTCACAGAGCCACAACTGACCATCTTTCAGCAAAAATCTGAGTGAAAACAGAACATACAAATGAAAATGACTCAAGTTTTCTGCATAGCATTACTTTTACACTGGTCTACTCATATATAAACCCTCATGGGCAATTCTGCCATGGTTTACATGACTCATTCGCACATGGAGCAACGATACAAAAGACTGAAGTAACATAAAGCAAATGCCTTGCACCTGAGAAATCGAAGTCTTTCCTGAACCTGTGCAATATGATGGAATCTACCATCTGGCAATATAGATGAGGGATCTTCTCCTGGATGATCTGAAAAGAGAAGAGCTTAATCACAGTGATACAAGAACTACTCAAGATTGTAGCTCACATTAGGTTTAAACAATCCTTGACCCTTCTAACTAATAACTGCTCCTAATAAACTTTTGTCCCCAAACGTTGATGAGTGTCAAGTCCCAATATTTTATCTTTCTCAAAAACGTAAGCATGAAAAACCTGATTTGTTTGTTGTTATTTTTTAATCCAACTGAGAAATGGCTAAATTGGATTTGAAAGTGAAGTTAAAATTGGCTGACCATAACATAAATTTATACACAAGGTAGGAGCCTGTGACAGTCAAGCACTGAAGATAAGGCAGAAATGCTCACCTCTGGAATAAGTTCGTGCCTTGTTCATATATGCAGACAAGTTCTGCGACACCAGCATAACTATGGAATGCTGGTTTTGGAGCTGTCCTATCACATTATTCCGGTAATACATGTGAGGTGCTCTTTGTGTGTGAGGAAAGTTTTGTGGAGCCTGTGGACACAAGTTCTATGGATGCAATACACACAGAAAACTGAACTGATCAAAATACGGTTTATGGCTTACTAAATGTACTTGCAGTCTTACGAAACTTTGCCAAAGAAACCTGTGTTTTCATATCGAGATGGATAAGACAGCAACGTTTGCATTCTCTCTCCGAAATTCTTATGCCGTAACTGCATTTTATATACATATACATCTTTAATTCCTATTCCCCCCCACCCACTAGATTGAAAAAAAAACATTAAAAAAATTAAAAGAAATTTCATCTTTAGCAAGAAATTTGTGAAAGATTGAGCATTTTGTCATCTGAATCTCAGATTTCCCAATAAGTCTCATTCCTGCATATTTAATTAGGTGCAATTATTCATGCACATGTAGTCTTTCATAACAAAGTGCATTCTCTAAGCACATGCTTACCTCAGGAAACAGCTGGCAAATTTCACGGATCTGTTTAAGCGATGGTAAAACCCATTTGTCATTCTTCAATTCATCAACAAAACGGCTGATCCACTGGATCTTTTGAGCATCTCGATCCTGAATCAAGAAGGTGATAAATTGTTTTTAAATTAAAACATAGAAACACACAAATCTGCAGGCTGTACTCTGTTTAAAAAATAAACACCCGAAAGAGATGCACATCTGACACAACAGCTGGCAACAGAGGAGCTTCTACTCATGTACCAGTATTGCGATTGTGATGGTTCTAATTTACAGAAATCAAGTTGTTTTAGCACGTAGCATTTATTTTCCTTTTGAAAGATTTTAAACACTGATATAGCACAGCCTGGTGACCTTTTTTGATCTTTTATTTTGGTTTGCAAAGACAACCTGCATCACAATAACAAATTAAATGACGAAAACTGTCAGAAGGATGACGTGAGGCTACCAGCCAAATTCCACCAGTTGCATGACTAATAGGTTTTTTTTCTGATAATGGATAAAGAGGGAAGACAATATAATTAACTGTACCCGGCCGGTGTTTCACTTCCCAATGAGACACGACAAGTAGAGGGACATAACGTGTAAGGGAATAGAAGCTGCATCTTCCTAGAAAGGTGCGGTATTCATATTTTTCCATATCTCATATTTTTTTGTTTAAGTTGAATTTTTCCTGTATGTTTTTTTTTAAATGTAGATATGTATTAATAATTTGCTTTTGTTGTACCTGTCAATAGGCGCAGTTTTCTTAGAGTTTAGTGTCTACAGTGAATCATCAGTTCTCAGTGACCGGAAATAAGAGTATCATCAGTGTAAGCAGCGATAAAAGTGACTTTGTGCCAGACATTAAACAATCATTCCACTTTGGATTACTTCTCTTTAATAGCTGAAAAAGTCAACCAATCAGGTAGTTTGTTATATTCTAAGTAGGCGACGCTTTACTTAATCAAGTGCCATATTAAAGTCAGTTGCCAGTTACTCAATTTGACATGGATTTGTACTCCATCAACCGAAAATGAGGAGAGAACAGTAATATTTAAAGTTTAATGAACATTCTTAATGAATATTTATGTTTGTATACATTGTGTACACAATATTTTGGTTAATTTCAAAATCCGTGCTTTCTTCCCGATATGCGAGTTATCTGCATTGTATAGTTAACAATCTTTCATTTGATTCTAGTACAAGAAAACAAAACCTATATTTCTTAAATTCACACCACGTAAAAGTTTTAAAAATGCTCTTTAAAATGGTGTATCACAGATAGCTGTCTTTATGGTAGGTTAAATTTTCAAAAATAATTGTCGAAATTTCAAATGAGTTAAGTACACTCTTTAAGAATATTTGTTAATTAGAGTGGTTAATTAATTAGTTACTTTTGGATTATATTAAGAAATTAGTTTTACTTCAGCAGTTATCATAGAATTTTATTAAATATTTTAACATAATTTTGTAAATGAAATTAAATGTATGCAGGCCTGCAAAAGAGGTGGAGCTTTTTTTTTTTTTAAAGAAAAGAACGTGCAAATGTCCAGGGATCTGCGTGTATGCACGTGTCTGTGACATGTTGTCTCACATGTTGCATCACAACGACATATCACATGACTGACAGTGACAACCGTCATCACATGACATGTTGCATTTTTTGTTTACCCAACTTTTTACTCCATTGCCCGCTGGCTTCATCTTCAACTGCATTTATCTACGTTTGATTTTGTATCAGCAACTGGAAGCAGACTTTTTAAGCAGATATGACGTTACTAATTGTGCAAAAAGGAAATGCTCAAAAGCAGACAGAACACAATCTTAGAATTACCTGTGAACAACTGTAGTCCAGGATTTTAATGTGTGCTGTAAGGGCCTGGTCCATGATTTCTGTGGGCACATCGTCACTGTGAGCCAGGTTCCACAGCAACGTCAACACCTGTATACACAAAACTCTTTTATTTTCAAAGGTATAAATGGTAAAATAAATAATAGTTATTTTGTTGTTCTTTTTCAAAAATCATTCTCAGAATACAGCCAGTAAATATTTATTTTCTCCCATGAAAAAAAGAAGAAGAAAACAAGCGTTTAAAGCTGTAATTTTCTCACACTAAAAGCACAGATTGCATTACCTTGTGAGCCATCACGCCCTCCTTGTCATCCTCAGCCAGACGACGTATCAACTCCAGTAATTTCTCTCTCTGCTTTTTACTGGCATTGTTCCAGCTTCCCTGAAAACAAGATTGTTCAATCCTTTCATACAAGTCACTGATAAGGTCATCAAGTTCCATGGTATAAATGTCAGAAGAGCTGCACATGCACAACCCATCTTTCATACACTTAAAGAATACACTTCTAAAAATATTTTTTAACCTAACATTGTATAAGTTTATTATAAACACTGCTGCTGTGTTGGATTTCATGACCATCTTTCATACACCTGCATGCATACAAACCAGCATTGGTAACAATATGTGCCACACATGCACCATAACTCTTGCATGAAAAGGCAGAAAAAACAGGGTGAACGAAATCCAGTTGTGTTTCTTCAAAATGCACATTTTAAAACTGCAAAGTACAATGACAAGAAGATATTTACCTGAAAGCATTCAAAGAGATGGTCTAGCTGCTCTGGTGTGAAATCCCAGGCCAGTTTTGCCAACAGGTCATGCACATTCTTGACAATGGCATCATGCTTTCCAGACTGAAAATAAGTCACAAAAAAAACCTTTATATATTGTTCAACCAAGATTTCTCTTTTCCTTATAATGTTTAAGCATCCAAACTAAGTTAATGGTTTCTGAAACCATAAATTTGCATTACATGTAAAGTATCTTTTGATAAGGAACAGTTTCTCAACATCTATCAAACAAAGTGGATTCTTTACAACTGATTTCAGACTGTCCACCTTACAAGAACAAAGATTACGCAACAGATTAACAGACTGTATGTTCAGCACTAGTTGCGGCCCTATGCTCCACTGGGGGTGAAAAGGAATAAGAAGAAGAAGAATGTTCAGCACACTCCTTGGACAGATCAGAGGATGAAGAGAAAACCAGAGAACTGAAAGATTTTAGCGTTCTATTCTAGGTAAAGGTGAAGGTAATTTAATGGTATGCTCCATTCAAGACACAGAAAAACAGATATCCCTGCATTTAACTGACCTGAGCTTCCCACAAACGGTCAAGATCATCCATAGTGAGGGCTTTCTCTTTGATCATAAATCGAAGAATTTTCTCCAGCTTTTCCACATACTGAGGCTGGTGTAGGCTGTCCCGCAGCACTATAGAGAGTACGTTGTTTTGCTGGATCCATTCCTGCGGAGAAATGAATGAATGCTGCTTTACAAAGTGCACAATAAAATAGAAAACATAAATCAGTTAACGATTACAGACATTGCAGACAAACTATAACTTTCATAATGATGATGAACCAAGAAGCTACTTCACAATGGAGCAGTGCTTTGCTTTTAGAAGTTAGCATACTTCAGGAAATCACGAAAACACTCACAGCAACTTTCTCTGCAGTAAGCCACTCATCTTCTTCCAGCTGAGAGTGGCGACTGGCATGGAATGAAACATTTGTTATTACTTTGTTCACTTCGTTTAGAGCATTCATCTTCCCATTAAATGAGGAGATCTGTAACAATCTGCAACAGCAAGCAAACACTGACAATAAAAAACACACGTACCTCAATGCAGGCACATTTCTAAAGTAAGAACAAAAGAATCTAACTTCATCAAGCTACCTAAACAGGTGCAGTTCTACCTTTAGGCAGAGCAGTCAGCAAGGGTGCAAACACTGAGGGAGAACATGGGATGGTCTGTGTTTGTTTCAAGTGATGAAAAGGGAAAAATATTGCTAACAAGAAAACTGTTCATTGCTAAAATGTTGACTTCAACATGTGGGTTTCTCAGTATAATAGGAAGTACCAAGGCATCAAGATACATTTCAAGCATCAAGTGTTCATGCATGGAAAGAAGTGGAAATGTAGGAGACGGGTTGGGGGAGGATAGGGGCTTGCCTGCACAATTTCTTGAATTTCAAAAAAAAAAAAAAAAACCCACACAGGAAGAAATATAAATCTTCCTTAAAAAAAACTCGCTCACCTAAGGATCATCTTGAGACGGAAGATTTCCAGCCATTTGATTTTCTCCTCCTGGTTTGGAAGGCGACTGACCAGCTGCTTGAGGGCTTTGATAATAGATGACAAAGCATCATTCTTTGCCTCTGTCTTTGACTCCTTTTTGAGCTCATCATCTGTCAGCTTGTCCAGAAACTCAGGAACAATGTCCTTGACATAAAGGAACATTTACTTTTATTTTTCCATTAGAACCTTCATCACAAAGCTGACAGTAATGGACTCATTAATTCACTCATTACCTGATATGAACTAGTTGATATCTGTCAGTACTGGTCAGTCAGTCAGTTGTACCTTGACCGGCACATCGTTTGGGGGCTGGGGGAGAGAGAGAGAAAGAACATGGATAGACGCAGCAGATGACAGGGCTGCCACTCTTGCCTTTGTGGGTGACAGTCAGCAGGTCCTGTACGACCAGTCCAGTCTTTGACATTCGTAAGTCAGTTCTTTCTCTGACCACCACAGCATCGGCCACCCTCCAAGGTGCCTTGAAGGACAGTCTTCGACAAGGTGTCGTGCCGGGTTACATGGCCAAAGAAGACCAGCTTATGTTGCTTGACTGTTAATAGTAGAGGTTCCTGGTGTCCTACGAGTGTGGCAATCTTGTTTCTTACAAAGTTGTTGGTTATATGTTCTTTGTGTGAGATCCGGAGCAGGCTCCTCAGGCACTTGTTCTTGAATGCCTGGATTCTCCTTTTCGTTTTGGCAACAGAGTCCACAAGTCACATCCATAGATCAGAATCGGCACTACCTGGGATTTGTACAACTTGTACTTGGTAGTGAACCTTATCTTATGGCTATGCCAGATCCTATCTAGCCTAGCCATTACCGCTGTTGCTGTTGTGATCCTGATGGGGATATCTGGCGTGGAGCTGCCGTCCTTGGAGAGGGTGGCTCCCAAGTATTTGAAGCTGCTTACCTCTTTGAGCAGTATCCCGTTCATAAAGATCTCTGCTTTGCCGTTGCCATTGATCATAACTTTGCTTTTTTCAGTGCTGGTCTCCATTCCATATGTGTTTGAGCTGAATGGCCTGCCGGTACTGGTCAGCAGGAGGAACTAGACAGACCCAGCAGTTGACAAGACCTGCCTACTAGCCTGTGTGGGATTATAGTGAACAGGTCCTGAATGGAAATACCAATCCCCTCCTCTATGTTGGCAAGCCAGTTGTTCCTTTGTCTAGCTCAGCATCAATACCCACCCCAAACCCATTTGTCTCCAACGTACACTGAAGAAGTGTCATGGTAGGATGAATGGCCAAACTAGACCACCTTGCACCACTTCATTGACCTAGGAGTGGCAATCGTCCTCCATATAAAGTCAAGGCTTTTATGTTCCCTGTATGAAATCTGGATCAGCCTCTTCGGACTCTTCAGATGCCTAGATTCTCCTTTCCATACAGGCAAGCAGAGTTATCATTTCACATACACAGCAAAAGAAATACGAAAAGGAACCTGTACAGTCAGTACCTGCTAGACAACCTGATGGTATTACGGCCTCAGGTCCTTTTCAGCCTGGCCATTGCCACTGTTGCCATCCTGATGCGTGTCTGCCACCGAGTTGCCATCTTTGAACAGCTGTGAATCTCCTCTGTTCATGTAAATTTATGTTTTGCTGTTACTCATACTCTTATTTTTGTCAATGCTGGTCTCTATTCCACATTCATCCAAACTGTCAGTTTGTTGGTGAAGTCTTGCAGTTTGCTGCTGTTGTCTCTCATCAGATCAATGTTGGTAGGTTGCATAAGGGCCTCTTATCAACAAAAATGGAGATGTAGTTGTCATGAAGTTTCTTGAAAAATCTTCTCTAAAATGACATCAAACATTACAGGTAATAAAAGATACCCTGATGGACACACTGTTGTGTGAAAGAAAGTTCCCATTTGGTTATCAAGTAGTACTGCACTCACTGAGCTCCTGAACAGAGCTTTGATGACTTAAATAAGTCCGTCTTCATTACATGCCACAGCCCTTCAAGCCAAAACTCTGTCAAATGCTTTTTTAAAGTTGATGAACTTGTGGAAGATTCCACTGGCGCTGTAAATGTTTATCAGGATGTGACAGCTGTGCTCTGCCTGGTTTGAAGCCAGCCTGTTCTTATGCTAGCAGTTCCTCCATAGTCATGCTGATGTATGAATAGTGACTGCATCCATATTTGGGGTCAGTCTTTGTGTTCCTAGTTTCTTTGGAGCAGAGCAGTAAGGGCCCTAATTGTCTCTTTTCCACCCTGCTTTAGCAGCTTGGATGAGATGAGGGAGTATCACAACCCACCATGTCTAGGGCAGCAAATTTACCTCCAATTTGGGCCTTGAAAATACCTCCAACAAATGGGTCTTGCAGCTTTTCCAGGTGCAACGAACTCGGTTTGTTGGAACAATGTTTCACCTTTAGCCTCGACAAGATTATGGTCACTGCCTGTGTCTGCTGCTAGGCATGACCTTTATTTTCCTTGTTGATACTGCAGAGCTTCTGCTAACGCAAAAAAATTGCGTACAGTACGCATTAAACGTTCGAAGAACCCCTTCAATTTTCTTCAATGGGGTCCCAGGGGACCCCTTCAAATTTGGGAGAACAGATACAAAATTGGGTAAGTGTAGTGTCTGACATCGTAGCCCAATCTATTATTGTCGTCTGCTACAAGGTAAGAATAACTTCCCTTGCACCGAGTTTTTTCCCTAACCAGAAAGAGTTCCATTAACCTATTTTCAAGATGTCGTTGACAGCATGGTTAAAATCATCGTTGATTTGTTTTCACATTGTAAAGGGACCCCTTAGAGTTAGCCTGGGACCCCTAAGAAATCTAAAGAAGGGGTCCATGGGACCCCAAAGAATTTAGCCTTAGCAGAAGCCCTGTACTGGCTTTGAAATAACTTGGCAAAACCTACCTGTCTCTTAAAATTCAAGAGCTCATATTAAGGACAAGGAAGCATAACATTTAGAGGCCAGGCCAAGCCAAACAATGCGCTATAAAAATCTTCATTATTATTATTATTATAAACATCTGATGATAGTTTAACAGAATGCATTGCGGTCAGTCTGTCACAAAAAGTTGAAAGTACATAAGAAACATTTTTTAAAAAGCATATTTCATTCCATTATTTATAAATAAAATCCACATTCAGCTTTGCGAAAATACTCACCACAATGGGCACAAAGTACTTTTGAATGGTATGTGTGGTTAGCACTTCAGCACAAAGGCCAAATGGTCTGCAAATTAAAAATAAACTTTTACCATTTGTTCTATCAAAACAAAACAAATTATATGTTAAGTATTGTTAAACTTCCCTGATGACTTTTTCTGGGACTTGAAATTACTTTCTGGATTTTCCTATGATTTCTCCAGTCTTCCCTGATCTGCACATGCTCTGTGAATAGCTATCTCCACACCTTCAGAAACATGCAAATATTGCCATGTACATTTCAAGGGAATTGTAACAGGAAGTATAATGGAGTTTATACAGTACATTTTCCTACTTAGCAGAATGCTCCATAAACTTTACAAATAAAAGGTTAATAATACATTAAGACGGACACAAGATTCACACCACACACATCAACACAAGCCAAAACATGATAGCAAACAGAGACAAATCACTGCGCATGTCCAAGCTTGCTAACACGAAACAGAAAAACCTGCCCATGAGGCATGCCGAGACAGCTTAGCATTAAAAAAATAACAAAATAGCAGACACTAGAAGCAAAAAAAGGAGAAAATAACTTTTAATTAAAAAAAAAAAAAAAACTACAAACTTGATTAGGCTTGCCACAACTGGCACTGAGAGAGGTGGCCCTTTTGTGAACCTATCCAATAAAATCTGAAAACCATCCAACTGTCCAAAGCGGTTGACAAGATCCACTAGCCAGCCCTGAAAGATACAAGCATGTGACAATGAACTTTCAAGGTTCTGGGCTGGCCTCATGCGCACAACATTTATTTTGGAACACACAATATTACTGCTTGGAAAGAAGTCCGCCCAAAAAAAAACCAATACTGAAGCATTCTTTAGAACAAGTGTTAACTCAGACTGAAACCTAGGAAACGTGAAAATTTTAAAATAAACACAATCTCACTCATCAATTTTTATACTAAATTGTGGTTATGAACGCTAGTCAGCTAATGGGCATTCACCCGAGGTGTTCTCTGGTCTGGTGGTCGAGCAAATAGTGCATCCTCGTGTACTTGGTTTCCAGAAACAGCTGCCATGGTCTCAGATTGGCGAGATGCATTGTATGTGTGAAATCTGAAGAAAAACAATATCAGAATAACTCATTTGCTATAAACTGATAAAACTGTGCAACACAATGGTCTCTACATATAATAGCACATGCATGTTATTTTCTATTGAGACAAGATGAACTGGGAAAACCCCAAAAGCAAACATGCAATCTTGTTTAAATTGTTTGTGGACTATTCAAAACAAGCAAAAATGCATTTGATACCAGATGTTAAAAATAATTGTTTTCTAAGTTCTCAAATGGTGATCATTATAAAAGATTGCTGTTAGAAGAAAAATTCTGCTTCTTACTTGCATTGTGGATTCAGGACCATAGCCAACAGCTCTAAGAGAGGAAACCAGTCCTGAGACAACTTGGCCACACAAAGCTCGATCAACTTCTCCGCATTCTTAAGGATGCATTTCTGTCAAAGTATAGGACAAGTCTCTAAATCTTTCAGCTTTAATATTTAAAAGAAAATGTAAAACAGCCAATGAAGAATGGAAAAATATTCTCTTATACTTTTCTCACACAAAAGAGGATGATACCCACCCACAAGAACATGCATGCTTACTCAAACACAAACTCACATGGATTTCATATTTCCATCCACTGACGGCCTCATCTGTAAGAATCTTTGTAAATGATATTGTAAGCCCTTCACGGAAGAACCTCTGGCAAGCTTCACTGCGAATGTCCAAGCCTGCAAAGATAAACTGTTATGAGATCTAGGCTTTGAAAGACTGCACATTATGTATGATTTGTGGCACAGTGGCACACTCACTGTGCTACTTGTACAGCCAGGGACAGGACATGGCGCCAGTTTGAGTCACGCATCAATTTTCAGCAGTGAAATTTAGCATTAGTCAGACAGTAACTGATAATGTGTAAACTATCAATCTGTTATTGTTGGTTCTAGTTAAGCTACAAGTATTTTTAATATACATCATCAGCTCAAATGCACACCAGTTATAACATTCTTTTCATGGAAGCATTGACTATGCCCAATTCAGTAAAATTCTTTTGGTTTACTGCAAAGCCCCATCCAAAGGCAATCTCTTTTGAAACATTTCTTTGTTGCACTATGAATTCCATCCAAACACATCGCGACATGAACCCCTAACTACACACAGCCACAACTTCTTTAGCTTGCCTTCCTTGCAGAGCTTGATAGAAGCCTCCAGCAACACTTCCAGCTCCCCCTTTGGCAACACAGGAACTACCCAGCGTGGGCGGTTGATCATTTCATCTAGCCTGGCTAGCTCCACATGAGGAAACTCTGGTTCCTGGTCAGGGTTCACCTATAAACATAAGAATACAGTTCTCATTAACAGATTCTTAATACATCATTTTCTGTATCATAACATCCTGCCCTGCTCTCCTTTTTTGTGAGGTCCCCCCAGTGCTCGGTGCTTGGCCCCATTCTGTTCATAAAACCACTTTCATCAAGTATTCAGTTTTATCGTGTTTCTCGTCAAATCTATGCTGATGAAATGCAGCTGTACTACTATACCCCGCTGACGAGTCTCACTCTGCTCTTAATATCATTGAAGCTTGTATTAGTGATATCAAAGACTAGATGGCACAGAAAAAAACTGAATGATAATATGGATGCCATCTTCTGCTTGAGAAGAAGAAAGTGTTCCTCGCTCATCAGTCCACCCAAATACTCCAAGGTGAGTGACACCTACATCACCTTCACGTCGTCCATCCAAAATCTCGGATTCAATGTTATTGCAGACATGACCCTTGATAGACAAGTTACAACTGTCTGTCAATCTGCCTATTATAAGCTCTGTAAGATCAGTGCCATCTGCCAGATTCTCTCTACACACACTCCTGCCATTCTTGTCTGTGTATTTGTTCTATCTGCAATATCTTGCTTGCAGGCTGCCCTCATACCTTCTTCACAAACTCCAGAAAGTACAGAACTCTGCTGCATGTCTGGTGCTTAGAGCTAGGAAATGGACCATGTTATCCCTCTCCATTGTTTTCTGCACTGGCTACCCATCTGTTATCGCTGCATTCAGTACAAACTACCTGTGCTATGTTTTAAATTCTTTGCAAGCTCCTGCCCTGACTATTTCTCTGAGCTTCTCTTCCCCTACATCCTAGCCATATTACTCCACTCTTCATCTGGTGGCTGTACACTATCCCTGTCACCAGAATATGGTCATTAGATTTTTAGTTACTGTGCTGCAAAACAGCACTAATAACACAACTGTTCCATGAGCATTAACTCCTTACACCAATCAACATAGCTGTCAATAGCTGTGATTATAGTCAAGTGACTAGTTCACATGCTTGTATATTATGTAGATCTATGACACTCTCCATCCTTACTACTTGTTCCTTATTCCTGTCTTCTATGTTTGTCTTTTATTACTTGTCTGCATATAGTTATTTTTCCTTCTATGTCTCCTACTTAAGCACTGAGAGCATGCTCCTTTGTAAGCATGAATATGCACTATATAAATCACAGGTTATTATTATTTTGTAGAAACATAAAACATCTTTAAGTTACTAGGGAGTCTGCTGTAGCATTCAAAACTTACAGTCACGTGTACTGTTCCCCTCAACATTCTGGTTTTAGACATTACTGTAACTGTTCCTCTACATTAGAGGTGGGGAATGTCTGACCTGTGGACTGTATATCGCCCATGAAATCATTTGAACTAGCCTGGCCAAAGCAATCGCAGGTGAGACTCAAAATTCAGTAAATCTATAAGCTTTTTTCATAGCAACATAGATTTATATTAAGCAAATCATAATAATAATGTAAAATTCTGAGGGATAAGCAAGGAACGTCCATTATTGGATAAACAGAACATGTGAGTACATGATGGGACAGACATTATGATTCTCATTGGCTTCCTGTTGCCTTTATGGATGATTTTGGAGAATTATGCATGCATGTGACCTTTGCCCAAAGTTGATAGTAGACCACTTCCAGTTGATGTACCTCAGTGTACAGTTCAGGCCCACAAATGTCTAACATTATCCTTTCATGAATTTCCAAAGAATCATCAAATGAGAAAGCTTTGGCTGGTAAAAATTGTTTGAGTTTATTAGTTTATGTGTGCATGTGCAAGCATGCCTAAGTGTGTAGCATGTGTAGACACCTTGTAAATGCCATGAACTCTTTCATCAGGAGGGATTTGTATATTAAATAGCAATGATTATTATTATTATTAATGTATTTTCACTGCACAACCACAAACAGAAAATTGTGCATTAATTAAAAAAAAAAGGTTTTGTCACTATCTCCTCTAGGCACTTTCTAATAATAAACGTATATTTTTAACAAACTCCAAACAGTTGTTTCTCCATGATTTTCATAGGAGCAGAACATAGTTTTGCATGCCTAATTATGAAAAGACAGATTGTGGCAACTCAGAGGACAGCAGTACTAGGGAGGCTGGGATTGTACACATTGCAAAAGGGTTAACACACTGTGGTAAAACTGCAGCTTGACCAAATACAGCAAGCTATTTTTTTTTAAGTAGATAATTCTGTATGACCCACGATCAATGTTATAAATATCAAAATGGCTCTTGGAGGGAAAAAGGTTCCCCACTGCTCTAACATGCGGTGCTGTAGAATTTCACCAAAACCCTAAGGTGCTACTTTCACTTACAGGCACTGCTGTAACATTTCCATCGCCTTGTCCTCCCTCCTCAATAGCCACAGTCAAGGACTGGTTAGTAGGTGATGATCCTGACAATAACGGTGATGGTGAAGAGGTTGTCTGAGAAGATGGTGGAGCAGCAGACTGACCAGCAGGCGACTGGCTATCTGTGGAAGGCTGCTGAGGAAGGCTAGACATTTGCTGTGGTAGGGGATTGGGTGCAGGCTGTGTTGTTATTGGCTGATTCACCTGTGAAGGCTGTTGTGGCACCTGCTGTTGTTGGGCATTGTCCTGTGGAGAATCACCCCCAGCAGGGATGCCTTTCATGACAATAGTCATTGTAGAAACCTAAGGCTTGGTTTCAGCCTGCAATATTAATCACATAGAAGAAAAGAAAACCAAGACAAAAGTGCATCTAGCAAATGGCAACATCAGTAAGAAAGAAAATATTTGCAAGATATTAAAAAATAAAAAACCACTAGAAAATGCAATTAAGTATAGTGCTATTAACCTCAAAACCGAAAGAAAGGCCATCAACAATTTTTAAAATGGGACTTGCAAGAGTGAAGGCAATTTGCATCAACATTTCATAATGTCCAAGTTTAACGTTACTGGACTAGTAAATCTTAGCTTTATAAGACATCTATTACTGAGGCTAATTAGTGAACATCAAATTTAAAACTGTCGCATCATCTAGAAAAGCAAAGAGGTTAGAGACTGTGCTAAGCTTCCATTCTCAGGGGAGAAGCAACTGACAACTCTAAGGTGACCCAACACAACTGAAAAATAAGCTAATAAACTTTGATATAAAAACTGCAAAAATGAAATGCTGGAGGTGACTGAAAAAGGACCCCCCTACAACAAATTTGTGTATCTCCTCCCACCCCCCCCCCCAAAAAACAAATCCTAACATGTTATAAAGGGGAAACACTTTCTAAATGGTTGTTAAGAATACACGGCTATTAACCTCCAGAGACCACATTCCAAGAAAGAGAATACATTAGTATTCAGCTTATACTAAAGCTACATCTGAGTCACAAAAGTTAAAAATGACAGAAAATCATCCAATTATATTCTGGAGCACAAAAATCCAATCACCAAGAAACAAACTGCACAGTCAGAAAGCAAGCACACACCAATAAGCCACCCTATTTTACATTATGTTATGGAAGTACTTACACTACCTACAAATAACAGAAACCAAATAGCCTGAGTTTATCTTCATATTTTTAAAATCATGATTAAAGTTCACAATTTCTTCATTCCCATTATTAAGTTTATATTATAATGATGATGTCTCTCTCCAGAAACACAAATGTATATATCTATGTATGCACATGCAAATACATAGATGTACATGCATATACATAATGTGCACATGCACACAATGCTAACTCTGATGCATAAACTGCCACATGCAGCTCTAATGAAAAAAATACTCGTAATATCAACATCATAGTCATAAAAGATACTTGTACCATATTCATTTACCATTTCTTTTCACTCTGTGCCATTTCTTGTTTACACTTCACTGTCAATTTAAGTTTTTCTGATCTATAAGCCATGTACTTTTTCATTACATTGTGCAGAGATTAGATTTTAATGTGTGCTTGTTAATGATGCTGAGTGCACTCCAATGAAATGTAGGTTTTGTGCCATAGCGTTTTATGAACTTCCCAGATTTTTTCATGATTGCTTCGATTCTCAATGCTAGGAATTGACAAGTATGTGCCCCAGGAAGTATGTTCAAATCCCAACTTCTGAGAAAGTGTTCAACATAACTTTTCTTCCCCACACCTTGACTGCAAGATGCTGCTCTTTCACTCTAAAGCTGTTTTGTGTCTGTATATTTGCTGCTATATTTTGAGTCTGCATGCATTGAATCTATATGCATATTTTGGTATGTTTTGGCTTTTTTTGTATGTTTTTATAAGTGCACTAAACCTATTTTAACTTTAAAGTGTTAAAATGTGCTGTACAAGTCTTATTATTATAAACTGATATTTACACATTCTGCAATGCTATAAATGTTGTAGTAGCATATCTTGATTTCATATGAAATTTATAAATATTTAAGGCAAGGTAACCGTGAAAGAGATAAATGAAAAGGTAAGAATGGTGTCTCTAGCATACCAGATAGTAGTACTTCACACAAATGCTTTAAATGTGATTTAAGCTGGTTTAGACCTGAAAATTTGTCACGATACAATCCCTCCAATATTTTTTTAGCATACCTAATCTTTTTAATAATTTTATTAACAGTCACGCAATATTGGGATGGCTCGCTTAGCAACTAAGTCGCTGTCAAGAGATGCGTATATCACTATGTAGTGAAGGGCAGACAACATAAACTATGCGCGCAGTAGTAGGTGAAGTACGACAAAGACAGTGACAATGTTTAACTTCACGACTAAGTTTTATACTGTGTGATCTTTAGCTTCAAAGTATATTTTCAAGTTAAGCTGTTATTAAATGACCGTCCTGTCACAGGTTAAAAATAACAGCTGAGCTCAACAAAGATGCCCGAACAGAATTTCATTTTCTCAATAGCTCAAGTGACACTCACTATTTGAGTCAACTCCAAAGTAATACCTGACAAGATTATACAATAAATTTACCGCTCTACTTGATGTGTGGGTCCTTTAGAAAGCTAGTTGTTATGTAACGTCATATACAAGCACAAATGTCGCATGTTTAAGTCGACTTTGACAGTAAACATAACCGGGGAAAAGCCAAAATGGCCGACTTTAGCACTGGAATACGGGCTTCCTCGTCCCAAAAATCAATTGTGCAAAAATTGACAGTTACCTTTAAAGCCACAAATCTAGCTACCAATTGTCCTTTCGAGCAAATCCCCTCTTGACATTTGTGTAAAGTAATGGAATCTTGTTGCAAACTGGTAGTGAACGCACAGAAACTTGCAAAACAACATTAGACGGCTTACTACTATTAGGGTAATGAATGAATCACGTTGGAACGGGAGAATAAAAATAAAGAATAAAATTATACGATATATGTTGCATATTTTTTAAATTATATTATGCGTTTCTTAGACGAAATGTGGTATATATTTTATTTATAATTTAAGGACATGTATTCACCGCTGTAGAAAAATGGCAAGACGAGACTAGAATTTCAAAATGGCTGCTTGGTGTCGACTGCTTCGTTCTTCTAGCTGTTTTCCGCTGCCACCAGCAGCACATTACAGGACAAGAAAGATGGTATTACATTTTCACACATTTATATGACATAGGAAACAGAAAGCAAACAATGAAAATTTTGTTTTTCAAGCTAAATAAAAGGAAACATACTGTTACAACATAGACACTGACTACTGCTTAACCTTATGTCCTTACTTTATGGCTTCATATTCTCACTGTTGGGTGAAAATAATATTCAGGCATTTACTCATGTCAATAGAACATACTAGCCATCGAGTTCAAGTGTGCTTCTTTTACTTAATTAATGGTGAAGTAGAGGGCCGAAAGTTCAATTTGTAATGGTAGGCCCTATTTACAGTCGACTCGCAATTCACGAGTGTTCGAACTGCGCGAAAATGAAATAAAGCTTTTCAGCTTCTAAGTAATTGAACAATTGCGAAAATACAAAAACGCGACTTAAGGAAATAACGCGCTTAAGCTTCTGTTGATCAAAGCTTTGTGTCGGCATCTCGCTTCCTGCCTTGCCGTGATAATTAAAGCCTTATAGTTGCTGGCTTGGCGTAAAACAATACCCCCCCCCTCACGTTTGACAAGATGGAAAGAATGCAGGTGTTCGAGAGCACCTGAGGAGGCTACTCTTGATCTCGTACAGGGAACATAAGACCAGAGATTTTGTTTGAAGCATGGCTGACACACTTAGGACATCGCTACAGTCAAACGGTGTAAGATGGACTAGCTTGGAAACGGCACAACTTTTTGTTGAAGTATGTCCTTCAAGGTACCTTGGTGAAGGGGGCTCGATACCATGATGGCCAAAGGAAGAACTGACTTATAAACATGAAAGAATGGACTGGTCGCACTCCTGTACAGGACCTGCTCACAATCCCTAAAGACAGATGTGAGTGGCAGACCTTGTCAACTTCTGTGAATGTGTGCCATCCACTGACTGGTTCCAGCCAAGGGAAAAATGAATGATATATTTATTGCTTCTTTTTTACACAGGCTAAACAAATGTCAATAGAGTTACTTGAGGGATGACCACCCACTCCTACCTCAAGAGTTGGAAAAGTTGAGCTGTGTTTGCTGCCTGTGTGTTGTTGACCTGAATACGACACCCCAGGATGCCCTAGACATCAATAAGGGCCAAAGTCAGGTGAATGGGATGATCAGTAAAGCTGCTGAACTTGCTGCTGCTGCAGAAAGTCACAACATAAGCATGATGAAGAAAGGCATTGTCATCTTGTAGCATAGAACTTGCATCCATGGCCTGTAAAAGCTGTACATTCTTAATTATTTCTCTACTGGATGCCAATCAGTATGCTACGAATGAGATGAAGAGGGTTCTGTCATGAAGATAAATCGCTCACTATACCATTGGACCTACCATCATGCCAGCCATGCTGTCTAATGCAAACCTCAATAAGTCGCTCGTCTGAGTACCAGCACACATCTGCCATCATTGTGGACCAGAGTAAACCAGGACTTGTCAGTATCTAAGTTCTAAGATAATCTGCAGTGATGGATCTGTTGTGCAGAGCTGTCAACCTTATGAACTGGATATTGTGGTGTCCCCTTTTTTGAGGCCATCTAGACAGAGGTCATTGGTCATGCTGCCCATCATGAGAAATCATTGTAACAGAAGCATATTAACAGAATGGCTTCTGCCATTTCCTGCATTTTTTTTCAAAAGCATTGTAGAACACTTAAAAAAAAATGCAGCATGAGCAAACAAGTATGGTCATTCAAGTACATTGTTTGGTCACGTCACACTTTCCACCCTACTTTATTATAGCCTATTTATATGAAATATAAATCTATACCCCAGAATTGCTTATGGCCCTATTTATGAGTAGTAGACTAGGATTCTTACCATCTTGATGTTTGTAACTGAAAGTGATTTCTAGTGATACAGTGGCATAGGAAAATGCTTGGCTTTGGTGGGTGGGTGGGGGGTTAACTCCAAGCTGACAGTAATTATGTTCTCATTCTTGCCTCTTCAGCATCTGTTTTGAGGGGCTTGCATTACCCCTCTTGCCCCCTTGGTTCCTACACCGCTGTGATACATAAAACTCACGTTATCAAGCTGACAGAAAATGTGCTATGCAAAGAAGTAGGCATCTGCTTGTAACTGATAGTTAAGTCAGCCTTTGTGCTTGTTCATGCTGACAACAAATGGTGTGTTTTATACCAAGTACCAGCTAAAGAAGCAAGCTTTTCCACTAATTTAAAATGGGCTCGAAAAGCTATTTAGGACAGCAGTTAAAAGTACTTGCTATATATGAGTATATGAGTATGATGAACAAGATTTGGAATGAATGTAAGTTCTGTAAAAATATATCAAGTGCAAAAATATTACTGTTAGTAATTTATAATTTTCATGCAAATTTTTAAATTACGTGCAATCTCTTTGGAGCTCATCCCTTGTGTAAATTATGAGCCACCGGTATTTTGCTCATATCTTACCATTAGCATAGATGCTTACCTGAACTATTGGGCACTCCGGTGGCGCAACGATTAGTGGCTGTCACCAATACAATGAAGGTTGGCTGTCCTGGGTTCAGCTCTTGTCTCAGGCACACTGTCCTTTCTCTGCATTTGGCATCTGTTTACAAGTCTGTCTGCCTTGCCGTGATATAGCCTTAATTGCTGGCTCCATGTAAAACACCAGTTGCCCCCCCCCTGCCCCCACTATTTCCTTAGCTGACCTAGTCCATTGTTAGGCAGGCATTTTTTTTAAATCAAAAAAGACTATTAAAATGGAAGGCAAATTTATTGTACAAAGAAGCAAATAGGCTGATGGATAGCTTTGGAGCAAAAGATCTAGTACATCATTACATAATCACCTGTTGATACTATTGATGGAATCAAACAGGTCTTAATCGATTCATCAAAGAGGACTCTATGGACTTCACACACACTCTGGAGGGAAATGTATTGGAATGACAAAGCAAATGCAAATGAGACAGTGAGTTTACTGTTAATCTTATTATTGTATTTATGTATATATATATATATCATCTCCATATTTGCACATTGGTGGACACAAATCCAGACCTCGATGCATCATGCATTGTCACACACACACACACACACACATATTGTTAAACACACAGTAATGTGAAATTACAAACAGAAATTACTATGGTGGATCATTCTATTATCCACTATCGATAGTAACATCCATTAATTATCTTTCCCTTTTTTTCCATATAAATTGTATTTATTTGACTACCAAGATTTCTTTTATCATTTCTTTATGCCATTTCATGACTTCCTGAAAATAGAGCTTATGCTATATTCTATAGCCCTTTTTCATTTTAAATATGTAAAGAATAATACAATTTCCAAAATAAAGTCTTCATGGGCTATCAACCCTGCTTACATTGTACAAAGATAGATGTTTCAGTAACATCAACCATTATGTTTTATACATTTAAAGGATGTGAAGATGCACATTGTATATCTTTGATTGCCATTGAATGCTTGTGGTTTTTTTCTGCTTACAGAAATTTGACAAGATCTTGATTGCAAATCGAGGAGAAATTGCCTGCAGAGTAATCAAGACATGTAGACGTCTTGGCATCAAAACTGTTGCTGTTCACAGTGACGTGGATTCCCTTGCTGTATGTTTAGTGTTTATTTCCAGGGGGTAATGGGATGAGGACTATTGTAAAATATAAAGTATTTGAAAGACGTTTGAAGAATAGGATTTGTTAAAAATATTTGTTTTGTGACAATGTTTTTTACTTTTCATAAAGATACAGTAAATATGTAGACACCTCAAGGTCATGCAACATTTGCAGATGAAGCCATAAGCTTTTTGCTTTGTATTGCTGTATAATTCTACGCTTAAGACACACACAGTACAGCCAGGATGTGAGAATCTTCTCAGTGCTGATTAACATGTTCACACAGTGGCATGAGGAATTACAGCTTGATTTTGAAACTGGAAAAGAACATGTTAAAAATGCCATCATGTACAGCTCCTTGCAAACCATACATTTAAGAACCTGTCAGCATACATTTTACCTTCATATTCATATTCTCTTGTACTTGCTCAGACATGCATGCACATGCATGTGCTTGAGTGCACACAGACACACACGCAGGGTATTAGATGCATTCCAGAGATTGGAAGGCAAAGAGCAATAGTGTGCCAAAGTCTGCTCAATTTTTTTTCTTAGGGAAACATCATAGAGTTCATTTTCATATAACAAAGCACAAAAATGAAAATACATTTAAGATTAGTTTGAAATCTTTAATATTTTTGGCAGTCTTAAATGATAAATGTCTGTAGTTAGCTGGCTAGATACTGTGAGCTATACATTGATTACATGTAGTGGGAGCATAGCATACCAAACCATGATATGCATAATATGTGTTTTTTTACATTGTACTTGTTGGAAGTATTTAGCAAAACAATATGATTATAAGCTTGCATTTCACTATGTATTTGTTAACAAAAAATTGTTTCAGGTTCATGCTAGGATGGCTGATGAAGCTGTCTGCATCGGTCCAGCTCCAACCAGCAAGAGCTACCTGCAAATGGACAAAATCTTGCAGGTCATCAAGGACACTGGTGCACAAGCTGTATGTGAAACTTCTCTTTTGATATGTGTTTGTGTGTGGTGCATGTTTTCCTCTTAACTCGGTGTCTATGTTATACTGTTCTTTTATTGTTACATTGTATGATAGCTTTGATACACTTTAATTTTATAGTTCTTTTCTGACAGTCCAGTATACATTCATACATGCAAACATAGACTCCAATGGGAAAGCAGGTAGCAGAGTTGCTAGAGCAGTGGCATCCGAGGTTGGCCCAGCACCTGAGTAGTGCATTGAACTTCAACCAGCCAACCCTGCTGTTTGATGGGTACCTTACTGTATAGGGTTGAAGAAGGCAAGTCAGTGAAAGAGAGAAGAACACTTCCTTCACAAAAAGCCGGCCCTAAGAAAAGGGCAGTCACACAGTTACCCCTAAAAGTCATGGGATTATCTTTCTCATTTGTTTTATGCAGTATACAAAACTCATGGTACCTTCATATTAAATATAATTGAGTTCACCAATAAGTCGTCTTTTAGGTTCTGCTTGTTCATACTCATGCTTTGTTTGCCATGTAGTTATGTGCTTGGTGATGCTTTTGGATACTGAACGCTCTTGATTATTACTAGAATTCATGATGGTACCTACAAACCTATTATTGTCATTCAAATTTTCTGCATATCAGAGCTGGAAGCAGATGACAGAAGCCTTGGAATGCGTGACCTAATAAGAAAGTGCACTCTACAAATTCAGTTATTATAAAATTCTTGTGAGGGTTGCTGAGATTATCTTGAATGAAAGTTCTTAGTGAAGAGGACACAGGACCATGTGGGTTGTCAAATGGTTCAGAGTGAGAGAAGAAAATAAATGTGTACATGATCAAAAAGTGTTGCTGTTTGGGACTGAAGAATGTGTAGAAATCTCCGTGTTTGGTTCACTGCTATCTTTTTTTTTCAGGTTCATCCAGGCTATGGATTTTTGTCTGAAAATACAGTTTTTGCAGCCAGACTGGTATGTCTTAGATTCTGCAACATTTAATACAGCATTAATTAATATTAACATAATTGTAATACGTTCAGTTCTTACTTGAGACTAAAAGATTACATCTTGTTTTGTGATCATATATTTTTGTAAAAAAAAAAAAGATGTGAAGCACACCTATTTCTAAAATTAAAATGCTGCTTTTTAGTTCATAGTGAAATGGTTTCTGTATTTTGCAGCTGCTGTCAATTCCAGGCCAAAATAAAACCTGTTTCAGGTCATGAGACTTTAAAGTGAAAATATTTGGTCACATACTTTACCTGATACAAATATTACTGTGGGAGTAGCACCATGATTTTCTAGTGCAAGATGTTTTGTCTGCAGCATGAGCTGGGTGTGGAGTTCATCGGGCCAAACAGTCAGTCCATTAGAGCAATGGGAGACAAAATAGAGAGCAAGCGCATTGCCCACAAAGCTGGTGTCAACATGATTCCAGGTTATGATGGGGTAGTGGAGGATGTGGAGCATTGCGTCAAACTGGCCAAGGAGATAGGTAAGAGTTCCCTTTGAATGTGATATTAAAGGCAAATAGGCCTTCAAACAGGTTGTCATGTATATTTATGTGCACTGTTCCCCATTCACCATGGGATCACCACCACAGTTTGAAAGAAAATTCAATGAAAAATCTAAAAGTTAAAAATTTATATAAAATTCAGCTGCATTTATCATTTATCATATTAGATGCCCATTTTGGTATTTTGCAAACAGAGTCTATTATATGCGCTGTTCCAGTGGAAAGATACTTCTATACGCAGGATCTTATTTTGTCATTTTGTAAAGAAAATTTACGTATGTACAGTATATCCATGAGGGACAGGTATGAAAATAAGAGTTCTGTCCCTTTGCCTTTCAGGCTTAGGGGATCAGCTCTCCTCCTTTATTTTGTTTCTGCATTGTGGTTATGCATCTATATTGATAAAAGTTTTGGACCTTTACGTTTACATGTGCTCCTGCAGCGTTTGGTCTCTTTTTCTGTTTTGCAGCTGTATTTTATATAATGTTATTTTGAAGTGCGAACTGATTGGATCTATTTGCCGTATTCCCACTCTGGCATGCTTACTCACTTTGACAGTGACCTTGAGACTGAGTTGCAGTGAATAAACTGAAGGGATGATCCCCTTTTTTGCAGTTTCATATGATGACATTTCTTAATATTCTCAAGATTTCTCAATATTTAATAACCCTTGTTCTCTGGAGTCATCACCGTTAAATCTATATCGTGATGCACTCTTTACTGCTGGAACACAAGAAGTCATCATATTGTTCTTCCTTCTACATCTTTGCAACTATTTTGTGAATCTTGTTCGGTGCAATGAGCCTTTTGGCTGAGATATTGTGCTGTATAAATTAGTTTTCAAGGGAGGACTGACTGATTGACTGAGTCATGTTTTGTTATGTACCCTAGGTTACCCAGTCATGATCAAGGCCTCAGCAGGAGGAGGCGGAAAAGGCATGAGGATAGCACGAGATGAGGAGGAGGCCCGGTCAGTCCACTTCTTTCAGACAGCTCGCAGACATGTGCCATCAAATTTAAATATAGCTTAAAGAAACTAGACATTGTCACAAGCACAGATCAGTTGATAGTATGTCTTGTGCAACTTATGTAAAAACATTTATTAGTATTTCTGACAGTGGTATAATGCCCAGATATTGTCTCATATATCTAATAATGTCTGCTACGAATGGTCACTTATGCAATATCATAGTCAGCACAAGAAAAATCTTGTAACATTGATCAAGCCACTGCTGCATAATAAATTAAGCTTTTAAATTTGGTCATAAGTGACATTTAAGAATTTCGTTTTGTTGGGATATTTTGGTTTGGGTGAGGGAGGAGGGTTAAAACTAGGCAGTGTTATACTGAACATCATAATCTAATGGCTGTCCGTTTCACTTCCTGCATGCCTTCAAGACATACATAGTTTAAATCTCTGTCTTTGAGTTTTGTAGCCATACATACATTAACCATCTTCGTGTTTTAGGCAAGCTTTCAGACTTTGCACTGAAGAAGCCAAGTCTAGCTTTGGTGATGATCGAATGCTTATAGAAAAGTTTGTGGAAGATCCACGACATATTGAAATTCAAGTGAGTTGACTGGATGATGGCATTTTTTTTTTTATAAACAGTTTGATGACTTGGCTAAATGGTTACTTTTGGTTCACAGCATATTGCTGATAAAAGGTTTGTAAAATTTACTTTTCCCTTTTGGAAGTGCTTGGTTTTTATTAAGTCCTATTATGTTATACAAGACAATGGTAAGGTTTTATTTACATGGAATATATTGTGACTTACTGCAGGTTTTGTGTGATCGACATGGTAATGCACTGTGGTTGAATGAGAGAGAATGCTCTATACAGAGGCGAAATCAAAAAGTCATAGAAGAAGCCCCTAGGTAAGCCAGGGCACCTTTTTATGCACATATTTATTTCAGAACTTTCAACCTCCACCACCAATATTTTTTTTATTATTTTTCCACTGTGTGCATGTATACTCTCTCACCTATATGTACAAATGTTGACTTGTTATGTGTAAATGTTGCTGAGAGGATATGCACTCAAACAGGCACTTATGTTAAAAATTTGTTCTCAAAGATTAACTAGACCAGTCATGTCTTATGTATATTAGATGCTAAACACTAAGATGTTAGATGTTAAACACTAATCCCACTGTTATTAATAAGATTTTGTTTTTTGTTAATGTCTTCTTTGATCCAGACTTTTCTGAGACTGAAACATTGAACACACTGGATCCAACTTTCACTTAAAGTACATATTGTCAGTCACTGCTCACTGCTTTTGTAGTAGCCTATAGTATCCAGTGTTTTAAGTCCCTGAAATCTACCTAAGTATATGCAGTTTTCCATTTGTCAATAGACACATGAATTCAAGAAAATAAATGTGGTTGTACATCTGACTATTTTTAAACTCTTTACAGCACTTTTTTGGATTCGGGCCTGAGAAAAGCAATGGGGGAACAAGCAACAGCTCTGGCCAAGGCTGTAGGCTATGACTCTGCAGGTAAAGGGCTTTCATTTTGGGTCACAATGTATCCTCAATCTTCCAGTTCCTTCAGATCTTCACACCTTATATTTTAAACACAGGGACCACATGGCATATAGCATTAGAGTCAAAGCTTAAAGACCAACCTGAATGGTTTGCGTTTTTTGCAGATATCGGTAGATATAGGCGATATAAACCTAACCTGTAAATTGCAGCCTCCAAAACCCATCCGTTAATTATCCGCTAGCAAAGTGCGCGATTCACACCTTCGATCAGTGTACTACATCAGACTAGTGCACCATTCACAACATTGCCAGCCGTCAACACCAAACAGAGAGAAAGAAGGAGCGACAGTTGGGATTGTTCGAACATTGAAGTCTGCTTTTCTCGTGCTAGAGTAGCAGTTTTTCAGAACCACGAGAAATGCAGACTTTCAGCGTCCGAATAACCCGAACTGTCGCTCATTCTCTCTCTCTGTTTGGTGTTGACGGTTGCCAGTGTTGTGAATGGTGCACTAGTGTGACGTAGTACACTGTTAGCGAGGCTTGTTGGTCGTAAGTACGAATCGTAGCGGATAATTAATTAATGGATGGGTTTTGGAAGCTAAAATTTACAGGTTAGGTTTATATCGCCTGTATCTACTGATATATGAAAACTTCAAAAACCATTCAGGTTGGTCTTTAAAGATCATTGGGAGGAGGCTAAGGAATGATTCAGGACAGAGAGCAAGCGACTTGCTGTGTGTGCATGGACGTGTGATAATGTCAGTGTTTCTGAAGAATGGTCTAGAGTTTAGACCTAAGACTGCATGCTTGTAAGCTTCCTATGATGCTGTTATCCTTATCTCATCACTAGGACTTGTTCTGTCTTTATTTTTGTAACATTTGTAACTGAGCACACTTCCCAAGTATAATTTTCCACTAGGATTAATAAAGTTGGCTATTGTCATTGTTTTTTTTCTTCACAAATCCCATGAGGCTGTGTGGGGCGAAAGTTATGAAGTGTG
The DNA here is from genome assembly GCA_004794655.1 of Marisa cornuarietis. Taxonomy (NCBI): domain Eukaryota; kingdom Metazoa; phylum Mollusca; class Gastropoda; order Architaenioglossa; family Ampullariidae; genus Marisa; species Marisa cornuarietis. The sequence continues at coordinate 955,577 of SMMW01000020.1, read as the reverse complement.
TGTAAGAAGCTGCTCTGGAAATCAATGGAAATCAAGTCTCCAATTACAAAGTGGTGCCAAGACCCCATAGAATGGGTTAAAGCAATGGAAAGCTAATATCCAATGGGTCTGAACAGTGCTTCGTAACTTTGGAGACAAAATGCCTGCCCTTGATTTTTCTATGCTGCCCCAGGTGTGAAATAATTTACTAACCCTGTGACTGCCTTGTTCATTTAGCTGTAAAATACTTCATTACACCTGCAGCTAACAAGCTATGGGACATTTACCCCTCCCCTCCCCTTCTTTTTTTTTTTTTTTTTTGAACCACAGAAAGTGTTTCAGTGGAGTAAAACCTCCAGGGGGGGATCTTGATTATAATGAGCTTAATCTTGATCAAGGAGAATGTAAGCTAATTGCATTTCTTTATCTGATCCAAGAATAAGGCCATGATCATGTAGTAAATTGCTTATGTTTAGATTCTGTTTTTTAATTTTTTCTACCAAGGAACTGTGGAATTTCTGGTGGATTCAAAAAAGAACTTTTATTTCTTGGAGATGAACACACGCCTTCAAGTGGAACACCCTATCACTGAATGTACGACAGGAATAGACATTGTACATCAAATGATTCGTATTGCAAAAGGTATTTTGTACATCAATAATTTACCTTGCAAAATGTGTTAGAAAAGTACAATACAACATTAGCAGAGACTATATTTGAATTTTGATTAAGATTTCATGCTTAAGACAGCAATACCAATTTGGTATGATTAACCAGCTTTGTTGGTTCTCGATGAAAACTGAAATGAATGTTGGATTAATTTTTTTCTCCTTCGTTACAGGCTTCATGCCAGAAAATCTAGTGAAATCAGTGGAAAATAAGTTGCTCCTGGGGACTGGATTAAAAGCTAAAAAAGGACTATAGAGTAGCACAAACTCAAAGAGTGTTGCATTATTGTTCAGTTTGGAAGATAATTATATTGTCTTTTAAAAGCAGCGGTACATTTGAGATGGATGACAAGCAACAGTTGCTTTTCTTTTTCAGGCCACAAGCTACTTTACTCACAAAGTGATATTCCTGTAGATGGCTGGTCTTTTGAATGCAGAGTATATGCTGAGGTATGGAAACAAAGTACTCAAAGGACTGGAGCTAGATGTGTACATACCACAAACCATGTATGCTGAGATGTGTGTTATAGACATACAGACAATAGACTAGATTGTCTGAACACAATCTGCATCTCATTTATGTTTATACAGGCATAAGCTTGGATGGTGCATTTAGAGGTTCATCTTTGATTAGTGCTAGTAGAGGGCCTGACTTTAAGAATAGTGTGCAATTGTCCAATTATCTTCTTTTGTAGGACCCTTTCAAGAACTTTGGGATGCCATCTATTGGACGTCTGTCAAGATACATTGAGCCATTACATGTTCCCAATGTAAGCAGTCTTTGTTTCTGGCATTAAACCTTGTGCATTGTCCATATTAATGGCAAGATATTTCCTGTGCAAAGTATTTATTGTGCATTGTTTATATTAAAGTTTTTTCTGTGCAAAGTGCATAACCTCTAAAATAAATTTCATACATTTTATGTGTGATAAAAGATACAACTTCATTTAGTAATGGGAAAATGGTTTTAAATTGCTGAATTTTATATTTTAAGATATCGGTACAAAATTGATGTATTGTACAGATGTTTGGAACTCCCTTCCCTTTCAGATCAGCCATTTACAGTCACCAGCAGCATTTAAGCATGCACTTTAAGTGCAACATTTTCGTAAACATTTCATCTTGTAACTCACATTTCCTAATTTTTTTTATTTGCATATTTATTATGTTGTTCTGTTTGCATGACGTTTTGAGTTGGTTGTTGTTGATTTTCTACATTGTTTAATATCCATTTTCCCCCATCTCCAATTTTGTTTGTTTGTTCTGTGTATAGATCTGATATTGTTACATGCTCACTGAACATATTTGCTTACACATAAGTGTGAGATTGGGTGATACAAGACTCATTATCACTGTTATTGTCTGCCATCCTTTTCCAACATGGTCCATCCATCCATCATCAGTATATTCAATGCAAATGAAAGAAAGTAATGATTTTGACTCCTTCACCACTGTTCTCCTTGTGTTTGAATGTAGAACTTTTTTTCTTTATGATGCATTTTAGTGGCGAAGCATTGTTTCATGGTAAAATATCTTCTTTGTTATGTGCAGGTCCGATGTGATAGTGGGGTTGAGGAAGGCAGTGAAATTAGCATCTATTATGATCCAATGATTTGCAAGGTATCATTCAGCTTTATGATGCACTTTCACTACATGTTAAAACAACGTTTAAAACTGTCAGTAATGCTACAAGCATAATGGGCATAGTGTTTTGAAATTAACACTAGTCATGTTTGTTATGGTAAGCTGTTTCACAATTCAGAATTTAAAATCTGTATCAAGATTTAAACTTGACCACAGATCTATGAGTCTGATCACTTTCTCTACCACTCTTTGCCGATGGTGTTTCTGTGCTATTATTAACTACAAGAGCATGGTTTGCCTTATGTGTAAGATATGGGTTTGTTCTTTTGAATGCTTGTTTTTTTTCCTCTTTTATTTATTTATTTATTTATTTTGTTAGTCTCTCTGTAATTTACAATATCATTCTGTTTGTAGCTGGTGTCTTATGGACCAGACAGACAATCTGCTGTTGACACAATGATTACCGCTCTAGATTCCTATGTGATTAAAGGTGATGTACTGACATTGTTGCTTTAGGCTGACAGACTGAATGATTTTCATTTTACTGTTAAGTAGTACTGCTTTTTCATGCTGTGTCTGCATAAGTTAACGTTTTAAGTTTTTGTTTGATTGTGTGTGTGTGTGTGGTGAAGGCATTGCTTCTAATATCAACAGAAAGTATTTACTCGCTTCTAGGGAATGAGGTATCCCTGAATTAAATAAAAGAAAAATATCCATTTGAATGGTTCTTCTCTAATTTCATACTTATTAAACTAGGACTGCTTCTGATTCTATTTTCATCATCATTATCATTATTATTAACAGGGGTGACTCACAACATTCCTTTGCTACGTGATGTCATGACAGAGGAAAGATTTCTTAAAGGCAATATAAGCACCAACTATCTACCCGAAGTTTTTCCTGCTGGATTTAAAGGTGAGCTTGGTCACAAGTGATGGGTGAATGAGGAGCTCTAACACTGTATTACATGAGCTGTATGTTGCGGTCTGTTGATGCTACCAGCTAAACATTGTACCTGATGTCGTGAAGAAACTTGAGCTGTCTGTCGATGTCTGCTGGTGTCTGCTGATGTCCTTTGCTGTCTGTTGATGCTGTCAGCTCAACATTGTACCTGATGTGGTGAAGAAACTTGACTGCAGAACTTAGCTATCAACTGGTCATCAGTCAACCAGACAACCAACCCACCAACAAACAAATGATCAATCAATTAGTCAGTCTGTGATGGATAGCTTTAGAATGTTTTCAGTAAGATGAGATAAGATAGAATTGCTGTGTATGATTATGCTTCCCATTTGTCACTTTGAGAAGGGCTGTTGATGTTCTAATACACTCAAAGGTATCTTCTGTGTGGTCTCATTTTGTCAGGTAAACAGCTTTCAGCAACAGAGATGGAAGAACTGGTAGCATTAGCTTGTGCTGTCCACAACACAGAAACCAAGCGTTCTGCAGCATTTCTCAATGAGAACAGGTCTGTGGCTGGTACAGGGGCTCTTCTTTGTTCCTTCTTAATCTTTCCTCCGGATCTATTCAGAATGAAGGACTTAACTCCTCTCACCCCTGACTGACCTATGTTTAGCTCTCATCTCAGCCATGCTGTTCTTTCTCTGCACATGGCATCTTTTTTACAGGACTAGCTATCTTGCCATGATATAGCCTTAGGTGCTGACTTGGTGTAAAACACTAGTTCCCCCCACACTTACACCCATGCTTGTGTTCCTAAGTGCTTGACCAACAAAAACAGGTTTATAACCAGCGTTTTGTGCATTTGCATTCAGTGTGTTTATTTGTGTGTATCCAGCACCTTTTGCTTGTATGCTGGCATTACTGTAATTTGTTATGCAGACTGCCCGTCTACAAAGACCCCTGCACCAACTGGAATATGAATGTTGAAGTAGGAGGCAGCACATATCCAGCCACTGTCTCAAAAGTTGATGATGCTTATGTGGTAGGTTTGGAATAGATATATAACACAGTTTATGGGGCTGGCTTAAATATGAATGTCTACAGCACAGTGATATTAATAAATGGTATTGGAGGCTGGCTGTAAGTCTCCAACACACTGATATCAATACATGGCATTGGAGGCTATCTGTAAGTCTCCAACACACTGATATCAATAAATGGTATTGAAGCCTGGGTCACATGCACAAACACATTGACTCTTTGCTACTCAAAAACTCTATGCCTATCACTAAAAATGCACATAATATGAATAATAAGAAGGAATGTGAAGTGATAACAAGGGTTTTATTGGAGACACTGAGTTGCTTTTGAGAATGACAAGGTGTGTCTATTAGATTAAAGCATGTTAAGTTTGCAATAATGAAAATTCTTAAATTTAATACTATTTGCTTTTTATTTAAATGCAATATTTTTTAAAACTGGTGTCTTACAGGTTCAGGTTGGGAAGAACACTTACACTATCATAGGAAAAGTATGTTTTGTTTCTCCTCTTATGGACTTGAAAGTTAACAACCAGCGACGACTTTTACAGGTGAAAAGAAAATGCTCAGATACTTCGTTGTCTTCTTCTCCCTCACCATAACTGCCCCCTCTCTCCCCTGTCCATCCCCTTTTTCTTCTGTTCCTCAATATGAAGTCATGAGAGAGTATGGAGAAGAGTTATATGATGATGTGTGCATGTGGATATGTATGCAAGTGGTTGAATGTTCATGTGAATGTGTGCATTTGTCTGTGTGGGGTGGGGGGTAAGCAGCTGTGTCCAGGTGTGTTGTACTAGGTAGTCTTGATTGTTGTAATTATATCTTTGGGGAAAATGTTTCAGTTTGTGGAGAGGGACTTTGGATGTCATTATAAATTGCGACTGTTTGGAACTGTGGTATGTATGAGTTAACTTAATTATCATCAGCTACTGCATCTGTGAATGTAGTTAGTTTACCTTTGTTCAGCTATGAATTTTATAGTAAGAAGGAGGTTTACTGATTTCAGTGCTGGAATAGTTGTTTTTAAATGATGTTTTCTGACAATCTGCAGTTGGTGCTAAACAAATTTTGCTGCTAGAATAATTTTCATCTTTTTCTATCATGTATTTTTAAAAGGTTTTCTTTTGCAAGTGACGATTTTTACCTTTGCACTGCACCTTTCATGGATTGTATATCAGAAAAGAAAAGATCATGTCCTTGCTGGAATAATAGCATTTTTAATGCCATTTTATGGTAGTTTGCAGATGATGTGAGCAAGATTTTACTGCTTGAATTGTTTGTTTTTTTTCATGACAGTTTGCAGTGCGTGTTCTAGATGACTTTGCGGCAGCCATGCAGAAGCTGATGCCAGAAAAGAAGGAGGTGGACCTCAGCAGTGTCATCCTTGCCCCCATGCCAGGAATGCTCAAATCTGTGGATGTTGAAGTTGGGCAGCAGGCAAGTTCCTTGTCATCATCAGTCCTGTAGTTTTCTGTTTTACAAGTGGCGGTATCATTGTTATGAAGTTTTTGGTGTCAAAATGGTAGAAATTATACACCTGAAAGTGTCTTGACACAGGCAGGAACTGTTGTTTATAAAGAGCATGTATTGGTAATGAAACATAGGTCATGAAAATTTGTGTTTAAGTACAATGATCATGTCAAGTTGCAGAGCCTTCTGAAGAAACATACAAGGTAGAGGTTTAATGTGCTTGGGCCATTGAAACTTGTAATCTGCCAAAGGCTATGCTGCGACTTTAGAGCGGAACTTGTCTAAACACATTTCTGAATGTATATTGTATACCAGGTGGCCGAAGGTCAAGAGGTGTGTATTTTAGAGGCTATGAAGATGCAAAATAGCCTACAGGCTTCCAAAGTATCAAAGGTCAGTATCCAATGTGTGTTGTTTACACGAACACGTGTGCATTCATATTCAGTTTGTGACAACTCTGTGGGCATGTCCATGTATATGCTCAGCTATGACCATATATACATATACACACATATATGTGCATATACATACAGGAGAAGAGAGGCATATCATTAGAAAGTAGTTTTAGAAAGCTGATAAAATTTCTCATGTTTTTAGTATTTCTAAAATGTGAAAGATGAGATAACCAGAATACGCTTTGTCAATTTTGAATTAAAACTACTGTAAATTTTGTTGTTTTCTAAATTGGGATTGGAGTTTACCTATGCTGTCCAAGTGCAACTGTATTTATTGTCAGCAGAAATGGGGTGTAAGGGTTCACAGGTTTTGTGAAAATTATTTTGATTCATTTCAAGATGAATTTCTGCAGTTATTTCCTTATTTTACTGTTTATTAAGGTTGAGTGGTCAGACTTCTTCAGAAACAGTTTCCTTCAAACTTCTTCAGACAAACATTCCTTCCATGAGTACCCAGTATTTAGATATTATTAAAGTCTACCTATTTCTTTGCAGGTGAAGAAAGTAAATTTCAAGGCTGGTGATACTGTCAATGAAGGAGATGTTCTTGTAGAGCTGGAGTGATACTGATATTAGTTTTATATTTTTAAGCAATTCACTTTCTGTAAATCGAGAAGTCTTAGTGAAACACTGTAATAACAGCTACCGCAGTTCATTAGATGCAGTTTCTTTAACCAGATGAATGATTCCAAGGCCTTCTTTTGAGAAATGTAATAGATTGAAAGGCAGACTTAAAACCTGCACTGGTCAGCAGCCAATTGCTTAAGAATAATGATTATTGATGAGCAGTGGGGTCCTCTCAGTTCCAGTGTTAGTTGGTGCAGATTGATGAGCACTCACTTGCAAATCCTTGACCAGAGTTCAAGCTTGTCCTGCAGTGTACAAGCAGCAAATGACACTTGAGCATTATAACAAGTGCCTCACAGCACGCATTCCATACCTGCTGACCACTGTTTGCAATTGTGGATCTTGCTTTGTTTTCTTTCTTTTTTTTGTTTTGCTTGTTTTTTTTTGTTTTTGTTTTTTTTAAGTTGCAGGTTGGAGGGTTGGTGGGCGGCAAGGGTTCCTTACCCAGTACATCAGACATGACTTACGAAAGGCTGTCAAGTACTCTTTATCACCTGCTAGTAGCTCACTTAGGTGTCTCACAGAACAACATTTGTAGCTTGAAGTTGAAAGTACTTAGGATGCACTTTTATGCATTGATTCAACAGGTTTTTATCTCGGTGTAAATCAAGTCTGAAATTGGACAGTCTTCTGAGAGTACTGTATTTAAAAATCACATATAAAGACAGTGAAAAGTTGCTTGGATGTTTTAAAACATCTCTTGTCTCAAGGGTTCTTCTTGATTATATCCCGGTTATGAGAGTTTGCTCAGACAAAATGGATCAAGTTTCTTCACTTTTTATTTGTTGGAGAAGCTATATAAAAATCTTCATAGCCAAAATAAACATGAGCTGGATGTTTTTAATTTGTTCTTTGATCATTGTTTACTTTTCTAGTTGGTTTGATAACTCATTGTGCTGGAAAGAGTGTGTGGCTATTGTCATTAAAACTCAGGCTTAACTACTGTTCTTATCAGAGCCAGTATTTGTGTGTAATCGCGAATATATGTTAAAACTGATGTACAGGAAGAAGGGAAGCCCTTTTTGTGTGCTTGTTTATTGAGTTACAAAGTTTATGGAAAATGTTATACAATAATAAAGGTGTAATTGAGAGTAGTATTATCTGCACTACATTATCATGGCTATTTGTTTTTAACTGAAATATGTGCCTTGCATTAATATTTTGTGGGAAAGACATAATAACTGGTTTGACAGTTTATTTCCTGTTTGTAAAATAAAGGAGACGAAGAAAATAATGGTTACTGGCAGCTTTTGTTTTCAGGAGTCAGTTAGTTACTTTAGAAAGCATACATCTTTTAGCACAAATATTTCTTGTGGTATTGAAATTATAATATAATCAGATTAAATACTTTCATGCAATTTCTGCCACCATTTACAATTGTTTATTCCACCAGGTTATGTTACTGGTAAGTTTCCTTTTCGTCTGGGGTCATGGGCATCACATAAAGTCACTAGATGCTCTGTCACCCAAACTATCCTAGAGCACAGCCATATGCTTTGGGTCAATGTCCAGCAGTTCAATGTTACTAATATATAGTCTCATTAAACATAAAGGGTTGTGATCATGCATTTTAGCATAAAAGTCCATGCTCTTTAATGATCATGTAAGTAGGTGGTAGTCCAAGAGTATGTGAAAAAATGATTTGTTAAAGATATTTTACTTTATGTAGTGTATAGCTCTGTGAACATTGTGAGAAAAACTGCATAGATGATTCAGAATTTTCAACAAAGAAAGATGCATTTATAAACCAGAAATTGTCAAGACTTGTCACAAGACACCAATTAGTTTATATTAAAATGATGCATTGTCCAATATATTTTTACAAAAGGACTATTGCTATCATATAGAGAGGTTCTGAATTGTGATGATGTTTATTGAAATCTTTTACGTGCTAGTATTCATGTCATTAGAAATTAGCTCTAAAGAAGTTTTATTTGTATGTCTTCCGAGGCTCTTGATGCAGCACTGTATTGTAACTTTGTATTTTACCCTTCAACATATATTCATTAAAAATCTGTATGTGCTTATATTTACATGCAGAAATGCAGGTACTGAGAAGTAAATTTAAGAGTTTGCGAAATAACAAAATTCTCTGTAGCCTTGTAGTGTTTCATTTTTCTCATCAGGAAAACCTCTGCACACTTGTGTGAAGTCTTGTGCCATTATTTGCTGTAAAGATGTACTTGCTATTAGTGTTTTATAAACATCAGCTTTTACACAAACATGGAAGCCAGACTTTTTAACAACATGAAGGAAAATTAATGTTGCCAATGGTAGAGGTCAAATTCAAAAAGCAAAAAGTTATTGTTCTTTAAAGTGTCTGAAATTACTGAAGAAAAGTGCATATTACAGCAGAAGCTAAGAGATGCCTTCAGTATTTAGTAACAGGGTTTCACTATTAACACTATTAGCCTTAAGTTCTTTTCTTGGATTTTTTTAAAATTCCATCATTGTCTCTTGAATTAGCTGTTAAAGTTATTTTCTGGTCACCTGGAATAATGTTGCAATCAGATCCAGTCTTTGACATAGACTACCAAATGCTGAAGAAAAAGTTAAGACTTTTAGACCTGAGCTGCCTGTCAGGAATGAGTGAATTATTTGGGTCCTCTGAAGCTATTCTTATCTGAGGTCTTTGAAGTATCAGTCAGATTTATGTCTTTTATTAAATATTTCAGCTCTGGGACCTTAGGGCATCTTTTACTGAGGAAAGTTCCTATATTGAGTCATTTGGGGCCATAAAGATGTCATTTTATGAGCACTTTATAAAGAATTTATTGCAGTGCTCTTGATTCATGTTTAGTGATTTACTCTATTTAATAGTTACCACAATGAATCAGTAACCCTGACCCCTACCCAAAGTAGGGTCGTGTGTTACGTTTGTGTATTATTATGAATAACAATAAATGATATGGGGGGGGGGGTGTCAGTCACATGAATATTTGCATGTATCAGTTAAGCCACAAGTTGTATAAGCTACTGATCAATGCACCCTTAAAAATAGCATTAAATCCCCACATCTGGGTTTTTAATAATTTCTCTCAAAAAGTATTTGCTTATGAGCTTTGGAGGTAGTCTTGTAAGTCCAGGTTACAGATAACTGAACACAATATGATGCAAGGAGGAGGCACCTCTGGTTTTTACCTCTAGCCTTGCACTTTAGCATGTGATTAATCCTGTGTAACAAGGAAATATTTCCATGTTGGATTTTGGTTGTGACTGCATTGTCTTCATAAAGGGAATAAGTCTTCATCTTACACTTTCGAATGACTTTAGAACATAATTTTGCAGTTAAAAACTGTTTCACCTTCTTGGGTGTCGAGGTTTTTTTTATGATTTGGGGGATTTTACTGCATAATACTGACTGTTGCAATGTTAGCATGCAGTGAGCTCAGGGCACTCATGAACTTTACGTAGTAGCAAGACTGTAAAAGTATTTTATTTACTCTTTTAGTTTCTTTTTCGATGTGAAGCAGTGTTACAAATTAAAAACAAAATTCTTGCATATTCCTCAGTATTTACTGGTTTGCTTATGTTTGCAATCTTTTGATCAATGTAGAGTGCATATGGAAGACTGGGTGGGTGGTAACAGGACCATGAGTCGTAATACAGAGTATGCCAGGGTGTTACGATATACAAATTGACTGCTGAGCATTATCTGCATTTCTGTTATTGTCAACCTTTTTCTATGAAATCAGGGATGTACAACAAGCATTACATCTAATGAAAGAAATTGTGCAATCATAAAAATACACAACTTTCTATGCATTCAGTGTGTGTTCATGTATGCATGTGTTGTAGAATATACTGGCTGGTAAGGCATAGCAAGATCACTCATAATTTTTAAGTCTTCCAGAATTTAAGTTCTTTTAATCAAAAACACATTTGTTCACAGTTTGCTCTTTAAGTTGCAAGCTCATGGGAAACCAGTTTTATTTCTTTAATAAATGAACAGAATAAATGAACAGCAGGACTTCCAAAAGCATGTGGTTAAATGATCCGCAATATGTGAATGAGCAACTGATTTGCAGTTAATAAATGTGATCTTCCAACCACATGAGGTTGCTAATGGGAAATGGAAACGGATGTCCCTTCACCTGACTAGCTCAAGGGTACTCTTTGTCCTTTTGTCTTGTCTGTGGATCTGTCGACATTTGATGTCTCCTTCTGATTCGTGCCTTTTGTTGTGCTGTTCACCTCTATTCCTTGGTGTTCTTCTATGCCTGTGCCAAGTGGTCTCTACCCATAAACATCATCCACTAACAGTCTCTGTTCATTTGGTCATCTTGGCTTTACAAGATTGTTTCCACAGCAGATTTAACTTTTTTGCTCTTCAGACCATGCAGTTTTTCCCTTTTCTGATGTATGAAACTTTTGCTTTCTTGCTACATTTTCCATGGATTAAAACTAGAACTGAACCTCTGCTTGTCACCATCAGCTAAGTTCCTGGTAAGTTTTGTGCCATCATTTTGTGTGCTGTGCTTTCAGGTTTTCGAACTATCTTTATTGCTGCTTCCCCTTTTATGCTGTATTTTTTAAATTTATGCTTAGTTTCTGTATTTGTGCTATGAGTCTATTTGTGTTTTATTTTTGTACAGCACATTTGAAACTTCAGTGGGTAAATACACACAAAAAAAAATCATTATTACTAAAAAGGAAGCTTGAAATCAATAACAGTTAAGAAAAGAATTACAATCAATCAGGTGTTACCAACATCTTTATTTCTGAAATGTCAGTCTTGCTACAGCACATTTTTGCAACAATGTTTAACAGCTTCAAGACTGTAACGAAATTAATGCCCAGTTCTTAAATGTAACATATGAGATGTCTAAATGGCTTGAGCAGCTGCTCTCTTGTCCCTGGACCTTCATTGCCTTGTGTCTTGCTGTTCAGGCCTTTTCACTGTGCTGTATACTGCTGTTTTCGATGTTTTGAACGTTTGTGTCAAGTTGTTTCCACGTTAAATTCACATCTTCCATGAACAGTTTTTGCTGCCTATTGTTCGTCTTACATGCGTCCATTTTTCTGCAATTATTTTCTTCAGATCGTTTATTCTTTAAATTTTCTCATCTGTGGGCGGGCTGAATCATTTCAATCCGCTTACATTTCAGATCTGGGCAAGCACTCCCCATGAATAGTGTTTGTCCTGCTTCTTGCTCCATGAATTTTCTCACCTGTTTCTTAATCCTCAATACTTCCTCAGTACCAGATCTCACAATCAGGTGCCCCCGGCACGTTATTTCTACATGCGTTGTTTTCATAAATGCCACCTTGATGGTGGGGTAAGGTGATCTAAAAATCAGCATTTATAACTATTATTATGATGTAGCTTTTAAAAGAATGTAACAAGCACTCACAATAACAAATAGAGTACATGTACAATCAAAATTCAAAAACATAAAAAAGAAACCTGCTTAGAACAAGTGGTTAAGCACCCGCTTCATTCTGAATGCCATAAATGTAGAAAATGAAGGCATGCAACAAATTTACATCCGAATAATTTATCAAGCAATTATTTCAATAGCAATAAGTTTCCCATGGGTTTTGCTTCAGATAAACATCTGATAATCATCAGCACCCATTCTTGACATCCTGGAAGCCAGAACTATGAAAATACTTTAGGCACTGGCATTTGTTTCTGAAGAGTCGCTGATGGCAAAAGGTTGACAGGTCATAAGAATACAAAATTTCCCCCCACCTACCAACACACACATGATTCATTTCCCACTCCTACTCCTCACTGTCATTACAGTTCAAACAGTAATCGCCTTCATGCTTAAACAGGACATTTTTGTTTTAAGATAAAAAGTTCAAGTAAAAGCATGCGGTTACATGATCCACAGCATGTCAATGCTGAGGAAATGGCGACAGCTGTTTTGCAGTTCATAAATACATGAAATTTAAAAAAACGAATGTTGGTAAAAATAAATACTGAAATAAAAGTAGAAGTCCCCTGAAAACTTGTTTAAACTGCATTAAGACAGGGTAACAGACAACCACTTACATTGAAAATACATGCTTTAAGCGGAGTAAAATTTCATCTCAACCCATGTGCACAATACTATCTGAAGAGAATCTTTAACTCAAAATCAGCAGACACAAGCAGGGCAGACATCTCTGGTGCTTCATGGATGATACAGGACCTTCTCATGTCTTCTATGATTAAGCAGAAGAACATATTAAATCTTTCAACAGCTATCCCATAGCTATCTAGCAACAGATTCAACTGTACCTCTACAGCAGCAATGACAAACCTTGACAAACCATTCATTCCAGGACCAGAATGAGGTTCCAGAGAGTTTATCTCAACCTAGCTCTACCTACAGACACATGAAAGGACACAAGGACTTGTGTTCTTAGTTCAATGTTCTGATGAATGAGTGTATTACATGTGTCAGATCAAGGTTAAGCAACAGCATCAAATGACAGACTGTCATGTCAAAAATAGTTCATAAACAAGAACAGCAGACATAAGCAAGTCACATTAAAGTTAGTTTTCAATCAGCCAAACTGACATAAGCAATTGCTTAGTTGAGAAGTGGTTGGTGACTGTGGATTTAGGAAAAACATTGAACCAAAGTAATGTTTTCCACAAATTACAAATGATCCTGACTGTGTGCTGGTTGGCATAAGGTGACATCTTGCACTCCCCCTCCCCTTTAAAATAGTAAGCTTGGTTTGGATGAGCTGTTGATGGCTTCACAGTGGAGTGGGAAACACTGCCTTTCCAAGTGAAAACAGCACACAAAATGTAACCCAAACCACAGACAGGGGTCTATTGGTCCAGCAAGTAGATATGTAATCACTGTGACTAATCAAGTCTTCTGTGGAGTTTTCCCTTATGATGAAAACGATGAAGTAGATCATGCCTGAGGTCTGGTGTGAAGGTGTCAAAGCATACTGGAATCAACATCTAGAGACAAAGATGTAAATAGCATAATGTCTAACATGCTCTCATAATGCAAGTAAGAAGTTTATTCACTCTTATATGTACATACCAACTACTCTTTAGACTTCCATACAGCTAGTGACCAAGACAACACTTCAGCTGCTTTCCTTTCATCAACAGTCTCTCATCTAATAACCCACTGAGGACAGGGTCTAACTCTGACCTGAGTCGAAGTCCAGTTTCTTACTGGCAGAGGAGTCCCCTAGTCCCTCAATGTCAACATCCCCCTCTGGAGCATTGAGTGCTGACAGGGTTACCTCTGCAACTGAAAGAAAGCTTTTAGCTAAACATCACTTGGTGGGTACAAATATTTTAATGCTTACTTTTCAACTACTTGGTTAACAATGCATAAAGACTTTAACCTTTTTAACAAAACAAAACACTGTTGCACATATTCATACATATGTATGCATGCATATAGTGCCCAGAAAAGACCATATCCTTGCAGTATAAAAGCTACTCTCTCATGAAAACAAGGAATAAGAACTTTGTTTCCACTCTGGTTTCAAAAATAAAGTATTTACTATTTGCTTTCAAAGACATTTTTGATAAAAAAAATAGGACAGTTATAAAGATATGGAAAGAGGAGAGAAGGAAGGAAGAAAATGGCTGAGAATTAGTGAAATGGCTGAAAACTGATCAATGAAAATGACTGGGAATTACTCAATGAAATCACTGACAATTACTCTATGAAACGTCATTAGATCTTGGTGGATTTTTTGTGTTGTCATTCTTTTGCAAGTCTATAACCATTTAAACATGAACTAACAGAATTTTTCACACAAAACAGAATAACTTCTTGCATAAACTAATAAAAGCCTACCCTCACTGGGATGTATATTTACAAAGGCAAACATGTTACTACACACCATTCATATCAGCTTATTTGTCTCATTCCTCTCTCGTACTCACACTCTTTTCAAGTCATCTTTTTATATTTTCCTCTATTCCCACCTTCTACCACAAATCTTTCCACTTCCACAAATTCTCCAAAAGGGCTTCAAAGATGCATGTGAAATAATGTCAATTTCACACACTGTTCAGATATATTAGAAAAGAATGCTAACTATAATGCTGATATTATCTGAGATGACCTGTTCTTCCACAAACAGATAGAAGCAACATTCAAGAAGAGTTAAAAGCACCAGTTAAATAATTATCACCACCATCTTTCTCTCAAAATTAAGCAGAAACAGCTTAACAGAAAAATCATGCAAAAACACCACAAACAAGCAAGGACAATAATTTGTACATTAACGTGTAATACAAGACAATAGAGAAGACTGAACAAATCTGACACCACAGGCTGAAGAAACAAAAGCTTAATTAAGCATCCAAGGCTTGCAAACAACTAAGCACTTTTGAAAGACAAAGGGAGTAAGCCATGTGTATGCAATGTCTCTATGTGCTAGCACATCCAGTCTCACCTGATGTTCGTTGTTTCTTTACTGCTGGCTCTGCAAAAGACAATTTTGATTTGTTCGCTCAACTCCTTCCTTAAAGCATTGTATTACTGCTACTTGTGTCGGTCACTGACAATATTACAGCCACTTATGTCTGTCACTGAAAATAATACAGCTCTGTGTATCTGTCACTGAGAATGTTACACCTACTTGTATCGGACACTGAGGATATTACAACTATGTGTATCCAGCCCTGTTTCTGAGCTGCAGCAGCAGCTTTCCACCAAAGAGATGACTGTGAACTCAGTGAAGAAGTTGATGAAAATGAACAAATTACCGCTGAATAAAGACAAAATTGATGCTCTTCTAACTGTATGCTGAGAGATACACCACCTTCCACCACTCTTACATTCTCTGGTGCAACCATCCTATTCTCCCAGATGGCAAGAACTCTTGGTGTGACCACTGACACACCACCCCCACTAAAGAACCCCATAAATGTGATCTGTAAGTCAAGTGTTCTAGAGCTCCTAAGAATGAGCCACATCAGACCTTTTCTTAACAGTTTCTTTTACCAAAAAACTTGTATCTGCATTTGTGCTTTCCAGGATGGACTGCACCCACTCCTTGGTTGTTGGTCTTTCCAACTGCCTGCTTCACAAGCTTCAAAAACCTTGAAACAGTGCATGTTGCTTGCACAGATCTGATCATGTACCACCACTCTTCCACAAGCTGCACTGGTTGCTTGTCCATGCTTGCACTGACAACCAAGTGGCCATATTCTGCTACTGTTATCTTCATGTTATCTTCGGAGTTGTTAGCCCAGCTGGTCTCTCTGATCTGCTCATCCTGACCTGCTGCATGAGCCACGTATCAGACATGGGATAAGTTCAGCTGCCACTCTATTATTCTTTCTCCAACCCAGCATCTGAAATCCTTTGCTTCCATCACTTCACACATGTACAACTTTTGATGTTTTCAAGTCTGGCTTTAAGACCCACTGTTCATGGGAATAATTTCAGTAACTGCTTTCAATATTTTCAGTTTTCAGCTTTCATCTTCTATGCCCTGTGTGCATATGCATGTGTAAATGCATCTGTACACATGTGTGCTGTTAGAAAGTATATATATATATATATGTGTGAGAGAGAGAGAGAGAGAGGGAAATGTTTTAAAGCCAAATGATTATGTCAATTATTCAAAGCATATTTAGCTTGCTTCCAGCAAGGAAAATCACTACAAAAATTTATCATTATTATTTAGGTAAAGGTGAAGCAGTTTAGCTACATTGACTCATGGTTCAATGAATAATTAAAAAAATGCTTGGTCAGACACCTGCCATTGTGGCCATATCCAACTGCAAAGTATACTTACCTGAGGTTTTCTGCTTCTTGCCATGCTGCTCAGCAACACCTTGCACAGATTTGGCAGGTTTTGTAGGGGAGGTAACTGGAGGCTGAAGTCCAGCATCCTCATATGCTTTTCTCTTGAGCTGGTTGCGAATCTGTGAACTATAACGATAATGGTACTTCACTAAACAGTCTTCTTAAAAGCAATTTTAGCAAATTACTGGGTGGAAAAATAATTTAAAAATATAGATTATATTTAACTAAATAATCCATTAAACTGTTTTTTCTACAACTTAATTAAGCTCTTGAGTTAAGTAACCTGTTCAGTAACATACACTGTTCTGCTTTTGATCACTTCACTGATTTTATTGAGATCTTCACCAAATCTTTTCACAGATGTTCGCAGTAACTCAATTTCTTGGTCTGTCCATTTGCCACTGTAATAATAAAAATACCAAAGTAAAACAAATTTGTAAAAATCAATCATTCACGGTAAATGTCACTGTGCTTGCACATAGACATGCATACAGATACACAAATAAGTTACAATCTGCCCTCACCCACCCCACTTATCCCCTCAGACACATGCATCTTGTGTGCAGTTTCAATGCCGATGACAAGAATCCAGGCCAATTTCTTCTCTCACTTAAAATGCTTTCTCATACTGGTTTTTTCCTTACACACAAACAGTTGCCATCTATCAGTATTGTTTCTTTTCTATATACATTTAATTAACATGTTATGAAATTTGTGTAGCCATCTGGCAGTTGTCCCCTACTAAAATTGTTATAAACTTATGGTTACAACAAAGAAGGCACATTTCACAGAAATAAAACTAAAATATTTCCTATTATATATCAAAATTTGCCTGGTTTTGCAGCTGCATCTTAGAATCATAACTCTGTTCTTCAAACTGGACATCAAAACCTGCATTACAAAGCATCTTATCTTCTCTTGTTTTGTCCTTTGTAACCATTCTGAGAAATAAAAATCTTAATTTAAAACAAATCTGACAACTACTGTAGCAGTGAAGCAAACATGACATCAAAGCTTTAACTTTAAGTTGCTGTCTTTGTCATCTGATGTAAGTGTCAGCAAACAAATAAAATTCGTTCGAAAGTGAATGGGTTCCAATGAACCGTTCTATGACACCTACCCGCTCGTATTTTGCTCTGCAGTCGGATGAAGTTGCATAGTTAATTCTCCCAATTTGCTGAAAGCCGCCCCAGCTGCCGTAAAAATTTCTCCTACCTGAAAGAAAAATGATAAAATAATGCACGAACACTGAAGATGCTCCATTAAACTTAAACTGAATGCTGAAAATCACACTGGTTCTAACAAACAGCTTTATTTATAAACCGATCTTCGACATTTGATGCTGCATCGCAAGCAGTGCTAACGGCATTCCATGACAGAAACGCTTACCTTGCTCGCAGAACTCATTCTGTCGAGGATTTCTGTATAGTTTTATGTATTTTAAATATATAGAAATCTATTGCAATGTATAAATATCGATCTCTTTATATTTTCCTTTTTACCGCCAACGTCTTAAAATGGTCATCTCGCTCTATAACGCATCAATCTTCATTTGGTACAAAAATTGTTGACAGCGACCACAAGGTAGCTTGTTCTACAGAGCCCTTTGAGAATGAAAACGCATTCAGAAGATGGTGAAACACGAAGTTACATATAACTCCGTGGTGAAACCAATGGTTTATATGCGACCAAAAAAATCACAATAAAACCAGATTATCGCAAAACGATCCTTCTTACAGTTCTGGCGAAATTGTAACAAGATTATCATCTTCCTTGACCCCAGGCGTCCGTTATTTGTGCACAACATAAATGCCATTGAATCCTTTAGAAACTGTAGTGGTTTATTTTCAAATAAGAAATTAAATTGCCAGCGTCATAAATTTAAGTAGCTCAACAATTACAAAATAACGTAACGTTTTCATGGCTGCATTGCAGGTCAATAGGTTAACGCCTAACTGGGTGTAAGGAGCAGAGCTCTGTGGTATTTGTCGTCTTATGACTTGTGGATGTGTATGTTTTTGACGGGCCTGTCATTGTGCATGTGGAATGTCGTGCTTCTTCCGTTTCGGTTCCTTTTCGACGTGCATTCTTCACGATCGGCGCAAAATTCTGTCGGCTTCATTACCGCATGACTTTCGACTTTCGTTGATCAGTGAGCTTTTGCGTGTACTGGGGTTCATTCGTCGTTCCAGTGCAACTATAGTGCCGTTTGTTAGATGTGCTACTTGGAACTGCGTTTGCTATGGACATGCATTCCGAGTTGTATGATGTGTTTGACATTTGGGCTATGGAGAGGAAAGAGCAAAAGCTTTCAAAGCTCCCTGAAGGCATTCCGGCTTGTATATGTTTGATATTTGGACGTCAGATTGTGGGTACACACTATGTTTGATATTTGGACGTCATATTGTGGGTACACACTAACCTTTGGCGTGTAGTACACAGTCTGCTACACACCTACGTCATTTTGTTGTCACCTTATTTTGACGTCACATCACTTTGTCATTTGTGAAGCGCCTTAGTCTGTCTATAGGGCTGGATATGGTGCTGTACAGTGTACAAATGAATTTATTATTAAATGAGAAAGGGGAAAGAAACCTATTATTCTCAGTTCTCTTAACTTAATGCCTCTTTACGTTTTCTTTATCTTCTATTCGTCATCAGTGCTGTTGTTTATTGTTCCGTCCCCTGTATTCATCAATGTCTCATCCCTGTTTTAAAGCGCTAAGAGTATTCTCTTTATTAGTGTGAGTATGCACCATATAAATCTTGATTTATTATCATTATTAAATGTTGGCTGAACAATCATATTAATACAGTAAATGGGTCTTGAGTGTGCTACTTTATTTTTTAATGTGGGCAGTTATAACATTTCAAAATTCTTGTTTAGCGTCATACATACTAAAGAAAACAGTATTAGAAACACATATCAAGATGAGTTTAATCTATTTTTAGATTATTATTAATTCAGCAGGAGCATATGAGCACTTGCATCATGTACAGGACTGAAATCTATGCATCCTGCATATACAAAAATCTATTATGTAAATGAAGATATTTCACAGTACACAGACATTTAAAGTATTCAATACACCAGTCATTGAAAGTCAACAAATGTGTTCCTCATCCCTGAGAGGTAGCAAAAATGCATACAAAAATAAGTTTATCTCATTTACATAAAAGATAAAATGAGTATTTTGATATCACGTGGTAAATGCACATTTATCTACAGTTTGATTCAGACTTGTGCAATCGCTCTTCTGTACAAGAGGAATAAGATACCAATGCACTTTGGTCTCAGTATCTAGCCATCCAGACCTTGAAGTAAGACAGCATTACATAAGCCACTTTCAAGACACCTATCATGCAGGGGTATTTCTACTAGAATAAAGCCTTCCTCTCAAAAACAATGATATTACAGTTAACCTTTTCACAAATCAGCAGTACAAAATGACACATCACAGTACTCAATTCTCATATTTGCTTCTCTATTGGTGTTCTGTCAGCATCTCATTGCATAAGTCTAACTGCTGAATTCTCAATTTCTTGCATCCAAAATTATGCTGTCCCATACACATGTAAACACTTGTGTTCACTTTTCAACATGGTATTGCTTAAAAGCATGAAGATTCAACTATGGAAGTCAGCAGTAGTGACAAAAACTAAGAACAAGACATAAAAAATACACGTCTTTCTCATTATATTCATCAGTTTCTTTGATGTCCAGTGATTGCATGGTCATATACTAGGATCAGACACTTTGATGTCCAGTGATGGAGACATTGGAATAGAGTAAAACACTTCTTAAAACTGAGGTTCTGTTGTCAAATCAAGTTTGAGTAGTCATCTGAAAAAAAAAAAAAAAATCTAAGCAATATCAATACCCTTTGAAGAGTATCAATCATTTTTTGCAATGAAATAATTAAGTTTGCCATGTTTTCCATTACTTCTAAGAGTCAGGGTGAGATCTCAATTTCTATTTGGGAAAATATCAGCACTCTTAGATAAACTAACAATTTAGAAACAAGATGACTGGTTTATCTTTATTTTGGGAAGATTTAAATTTTTTACCCTTGTCTGAACTATCTTGAGAACTGCAAAGGGCAGATTTAGCATAAAAAGTTATGACAGAAAAGTGGCAAAATATTGCAACACATAAAGCTCTTATTGTTAGATTCATATAGTTAATACTGTTGACAACAAAAAACTTTGAATCTGACCTGAGTCTAAGTCCACTTTGTTAAGCTCCAGCTCCTCAATGTCTACCTCTTCTTCTGAAATACTGGACTCTGACTCTGAGAAATCCATCTCTGCAGACACAGCATTAGATAGCCGTAGCCCACATATTGTTGTATGAGCCTTCTATAACAATGACAGAGGGCTCACACAAGAATATCAGCAAAATAAAAAGATTAAAAAATAAATTTGAAAAAAGGTTTCCCACAGCTTTTAAACTATTTACAGTAATTAAGAAAGAGCTTGGGTAGTCAAAACACTATATTTCTTTGACAAGAGAAAAAAAGATTTTGAGTGTAGTCTTTAAAGAAAAGCCCTGAACTTGTACTGGATTAATCTCACACTATTTCCACACAATAGCTGGGCAATGTGTTCGTTTACTGACACTATATCCCCAGTCAACCGCTAAATGCTGCATGTGAAGTTTCTCACTCTGGCACATGGTATACTGTTTCTCTGATTCACTCACTCATGTTTTGCTGCAGCATAGGTAGTTTCCCCTGAGCTTTCACAAGAGACTGCAGACCAGTATCTTGATTGGATTTTTTCTTTATCTGATCATATGTTTGCATCCTGAAAGAAAATGTACACAATGAATGAAAATTTATTTTAAAAAAATCAACTAATTCAAAATCTCTCAATCTCTAGAAAATCCCGATGTAAATTTTAGTAATCAGTTTAACGACAGTTTGAACTAGACTTTTATCAAATTTACAAATTCATTTTTAAATGAAAAATGTACTTTTATTAAAAATTTGTAGATTTGGGAAACAGAAATATTAAATACACCAGTGATCTTCTAGCTTTATAATGATCTCAAAGTATGCACAAATCTGTCAGACTACTGGTTATTTGTTGTGAAGAAAGGCAGTCCCACAACGTTTTGATTGTTGAAGAGTGATGTGTTAGAGACTACACTTATCACAAGCCTAGCTTTTGAGTGAAGGCAGTGCTATCTCCTCTCCCATGCTGCCTTGCCTTCCCCATCCACCCCAGGGTTTAGGCTATCATCCTACATCAGTATCAACTCGGAAAAGTATGTTGCATCACATGGGTATTAAACTGACCACCATGTGCACACCTTTGGCCTTGGATGGTAATTGCTATAACCTATTGGCTATCTGCTTCCCATCATCGTAATATAAGGGCCCGGTCATTTCACCACACATCGAAAATCAACTCGTTCCAAGCCCAAAAGGCGAATCGATCACTGATGAAACAAGTAGCCATTAATGAATCAACGAAGTCTCTGCATATTATTATATTAAACAAAAGTAAAAAAAGTAAAAATACAAGTTTACAATAAAACGATAAAATCTTTACGTTAAAAAATCGTTAAAAGAGAAAAATCATGTGAATTTGCCATTGTAAGATATGTTTGCTGCATGTGTATTGTCTAGCAGTCATTTTTCTCTTTAGTAAAATGGTGGCTAAACTTATTGGCATGGTTTTGTTAAAACAGGCAGCTGAGCTTGCGTATCTATATTGTTCGAGCAATGTAAGGCTCTTTTGGTAATATCTAATGTTAATAGCCACTTTTTTCATCAGTGATCGATTCGCCTTTTGAGTTTGGGACGATTTCAGTCTTGGGACAAAATGGACCATACGTGGGACGAAATGGTCTTGGGGGAAAATGACCTATGACTGTACATTATCATTTATAGGGGTTCACTGTGATTGATTTCATAAATCTCTTGATTATTACTCATTACCATATAATTTGGCAGGACTTTAGTGAAAAGGGCACTTACAGTGTTCTGCTCTTGATGACTTCTGTGAGTTTGCATAAATCTTCACTGAACCTGTTCACTGCTGTCTGCAGCATTTCAATCTCGTGGTCTGTCCACTTGCTGCTGTAACAATCATGTTTATCATATCTTTCCATTGCTTTTAAAGTAGCTGAAAGACCTTTATTAGATAAATATTGTGATATTTTTACTAAGTGTAGTTTTTAAATGTTTGATGTAAACACTTGTTTCTAAACAGAAACCACTCCAATTTACTGAAAGAGCAATAATACAGCTTATTTATGTAGTACCTTTCCCCCAGCACTAGCCGAGAACACAGTGAGACATCACTCAACTACCTGTTTGGTGTGTGAACACAATTTTCTTTCAAAATGTAGAGTTATTCAGCTTTTCTTTCATGATAGATTTGCATAGTTATAACTAGTGTTTGAATCTGGTGCAGATTCGAGGTCACATAGACTCAAGGCTCACATAGGCCAGTGACTGGAAAGCTTGGCATACTCATGAGTAATTAGCTCCTACTTAAAAGCCTAGGGACAAGGAATGGAATAAATGGAGTGATGGACAGATCTGGGTTAAGGGTCCTGTTGATTGTGGTGGATCATATTATAACCTAAGATGTAGATGCTGTAAATCTGCACTGTAATTTAAGGTTTTAGTTGATGGGTTGTTACTATTTCATGTAAACAGCCATTTATGATAAAATACTTCAAAGGTAAAGTTCATCCTGTTACCTATTTTAGGTTATTTAGGGCTGACATGTTAGTGACACACTCTTCTCAGGGTCAGCTTCATTTTATGAGGTGGGTACCTATCTCTACCTCTTGCTAATTTACTTTTCCCCAACTCTCTATGGAACTGGGTACTTATCCCTTATGAAGGGGTCAACTGGGGAAGGGGGTGGGGGAAGTTTGTTGCAACCCACCGGTATCGAACCAGCCTGCCCAGGTTTAGACACCAGTGCTCTAACCTCTCAACTATTTGCTTTCCTGTGCTTTGAAGTCAGTCATGTAAATGGTAGCTAAACAGAAATGACTCCGTTATTTACAGTCCAGCAGGATAATTTTGCATGGAACACAGTGGGCATGTCCAATCTGAAGTCTAAACAGTTGCTTTTTTTCTTGACAGGTGACAAGGTCTTTGGTTTGGATTAGAAAGATTAGGGCACTTTTTAAAAGTTGTTTAGCTCAGTATGACAAAGCTGAAGAAAGTGAAAGGAGTCTCAAATAGAGATCCACAAGGGAAAAAAAAACTGTAGGGGTTGCAGGGATAGGCATGGAAATGCCTGTTTTAGCAGTGTTGTCTTCTAACACATGACCGTAAGTGTTCTTTGCAGACTTCAAAAATTTCATCTATATAACCAGCAATACATCATGCGTGAGCGATGCTGCCATTAAATGGAATGACCCAATAGTCACATTTAACGTTGCATCTTGACAAACAAATTTCACACCGAGTAAATGTTTGATGGCGACACAGGTATTATTAACGGTTGCAGTTGTCCGAGAAACTTAGCACTGCATTTTTTTTTTTTAAAGACGGCCCGGACGTACGCGTGACCTTTGACTTTCTCGATCACGATCGCGTCTACAGACGAGACACGTGAAGCGACGAAAGAACGAGGAGTGGAAACAAAGACTTACTTATTTGAATTATATTCGGCTGGAGAATTAAGCTGCTTGGTCAATTCACCAAGCTTAGTAAAGGCAGTTCCCGCTGCAGCAAAAATCTCTCCGACCTTAGACAAAGAACAAAAAAAATTCATCTCTGCAAAACAAAATCGACGCGATGCTGAAACTATTATATCTTGTTCTTAGGTTCTTGTAGAACGAGCAGAGGGCACTTGTAGGCTACATTGAACAGGAATTCTTACCTTACTAGCAGAGCTCATGGCGACTATCACGTTTCAACACTAGATGCTTTGTCATGTTTATCATCACCGATAGTGGACAGGCCAGACACTTATTTGGATCAGCGCGGGCTACGTCACGTGACGGGAAACGAACAGACAGCTTCCGGGAAACAACATGGAGTCGGCGTGATGTCCATACAGATCACTGACCTGAGCGAAAGGTTCTTAGGCATGAACGAAAATTATAACCATCAAATCGTTGAATGTTTTGTAATAAGTTAACACGGAACAGCTTTCTTATAGAGGGCAACATGGCGGCCATAACAGAAATGGCTCGCGGCATTATCGTCTGCTCGCTCCACTCAATTGCCTCAATTGTACCTAATAAACTAAACCTAAACCTAACCCTAACCCCAAACCTCTGACAAAATAACATAGACCAGCCTATGACGTCACATTCCCCCCCCCCTATAAGAAAGTTCTGCCGTTAACACTATCTTGCACTAGTAAATAAGCGGCTAGACTGGCGTTTCCGTGTTAATTAACACATCTCATTAATTTTTATGGAGCATATTTGATTTGGGGGGGGGGGGTTGGCCAGCAGTCGACACTCCATTCAACCAGGGGCGCCGATTCAACCACCAACTTGTGATTCAACTGATGTGCCGCCCCAAAACTAGGCGGTTTCAAATTTCCTTCTGATCTTACAAGGCCCGGGCTTAACTTTAGCCGATGGGAAAAAAGCAACCGTTCATTCTGCTCAGCTCCATTCCCCTCTGTTGAACGGGATCGCACCCGATATCTCTGTTCAAGCTCACTTTTCTTCCATGTCTTCTACACAAATCACACGTCCGGCTGCTTTAAAAAACAACAATCACGAAGGAAATCGAAAAATACATCCAAGTTGCTGCTGCCTCCCCCTCCCCAATCCCGCACATAACATTTGAGCCATTTTGAAATCACGATAAAATGACGCATCCAGTGACTATACGAAGTTTGGTCGCCACACTCATAGGACACCAGTAACCCCTACTCTCAACAGCCAAGCGGCATCAGCTGGTCTGGTTTGGCCTTGTGACCCAGCACGGCGCCTCAGTGACAAGAGGAAGAACTGGGTTACGCACGTGAAAGAGTAGACTGATCACAGACTTCTATGGGACTTCTGTGGGACTGATGGTCTGCTGCAGGATCTGCTGTCACCCAAGACGACTGAATGAGCACCTAGTACTGTGCGACTTTTCTGACGTCACCTCAGTCATGATGACAAAACAACCGGAACCATCCCCTTCCCCCATCCTCCTCACGTACCATTCCTCTAGATGCCGTCCGTGGAGAGTGTGCATGGCTTCCTACTTCACCTCCTCCACCTGTACCCCGTTCTGATTTGTTGCTAAGCAAAGACATGGTTAACACCATCGGTGTAATTCATTATGAGCTGCAAATTGTTTTACTGTCGAGAGAATTCTCAGACGTGTGTCTAATAATTGAACACCTAAACCCGCGTGAGGGACGTCTCACTCGCATCATATTTGTGTCGAGATTACTAATTGTAATACATGACCATGCATAATAATCAGGCTATAGTCCACAGTAATCTCCTAGGGTGTTTGACGTTGACGCTTACCTGTTCCATTGGCAGTTGGCAGCCTGGTCTACTGCTTGTTCGTGAAAAATACTAAAATACCTTAAAGGAAATCCTTCGCATTTGTCTGGTTGGATGATAGGTAAGAAAGATCTGCATAGAAATGACCGTATAATGAATGTAATGCTCCTTCAAAGGGACCCAGATTGGCTGAGCAGAAGAACTTATGGATGCAGCTGTTCGATGAATGACACATGCTCGAGTAAACGCTATAATTCTTTCTCCCAACAGGCAACTTGCACACACAACTAGATGTAACCGCATCCCAGAGGATTAGCACGGACAAGATCGACCGGCATACTGTCGATCTCTCTCTCTCTCTCTCTCTCACACGCAATCAGACGCCGTATCACCGTAACTAATAAAGAACAGCCTCCTCTTGTCTTGCAAACAAGCTGGCTTGGCGATCCGAGGGGAACAGACCTTCCCCCTTACAGTGACCGGTGGTTATATAGAGTCTGTGGGTAACTTATCTATCTGCAAAGATTTTGCACAAAGACTGCATGAACGTCTGACGCATGCATGCTCACAAGTTTGTAAGTACGTGTTTATCACTGAGCAGGAGGCGATTCTAAGTGAAAATGTCTCTAGACAACAGCGCTGGAGCGATAGCCACACTCCTTGGCCAGCATATAACCTTGGCGTGCTTGACGACGCCTGAATGTAGTGAGTGTTGTACTGTCAGTCGATAAAGCCAGCGGCCCGAGACGCACAGCTTCCGTTGCCAAGCTTGGTCACGTGGTAGTAACAGCCACTGGGCGGACTAAAGCTTCGACGAGTTTCGCCGAGAGATTGTTAACCTGCCCAGTGTAGAGGTGGGCTTCAAGGCGTCGTCAAGATGCACAGAGCATATCAGTCCGTTCTCCCAACACACAACAAGCTCCTACAGCAGCGATGGGATACCACATATTACAAAGAACACCGGAGAAAGGTTGGTTCAGCGACCACGATTATGTCTGAAGGAAGCGAAATATATGTTTGCATACCTGATCGAGAATTAACCGAGAGTTATACTGCTGTCGTAGTACTGAAGTGTTATAAATTTATGACTTATACAAAGGTATATTTCCTTTGTCTTTGCATGCATTGGCATGTATTCGTGAATCGAACAAATAATAAGTATTTTATTTTTTTCACAATACAATCGCCATGCAGTCATCCTCCACAGTTTTATAAATTTGTAAACGATAGAACAGAAGTATTATCTATGACACACCTGAAGTTGCTGTATAATTGGTACAATGATTTATCAATGATCACTTGAACTTCTTCAAGTAGTGCAACTCACATAACAGTCAATTTATTGTAGCTTGGACTTAGATGGACTATATGCTTTTTGACAGGATCACTTGAGATAGCGTGAGTGTGGGCTTACTCCAGGGGTAACTTAGAGAGGACTGGAAGTACTTTAGACCACTAGCTGATGTTTACAGTGCTCTTATTTATATTTTTGATATACTACTCAACCTCTATATCTCAATTCAAAGAATTTTATTAACATTTCAAATTGGAATGGTGACTGGATGGTACAAAATGTTATATTTAATGAGTAAAATATGGCTTAAAGTTTATTTCAAGGGTGTGCTTGGATCCAGTTAAACTGGCCAATTTTGTTCCTTAAATAAAAGAAAGCATTTAGTGCTGTGCTCTCCCATATCCCACACCATCACCAACAAAATCAGCCGGTGATAACAATTCAGTTATAACTTTATTTGTTCTGATAATCAGATTTAAGCTTAGAACTGGACATCACTTCCTCTTTTCTGTAGATAGTCACTGCATATGAATGCAAGTATTTTAAAAACATTGAACTTTTGCAAATGATAAATAAGCACATATAAGAACTTCTTTCATCAGGACTAATAATAATAATGTGAACATATAACGTGCAAAATCTTGAGCAAGATACAATGCACTCTCTGCGCAGACCAATAATGATAAATGAAGGATAATAGACAATGGATGGTGAGGTACATACAGGCACACTGAACAATATAAAGATGAGGTACAAGAGTTGAATGTACAGCAATGGATGAAAGTATGAAGGGATATAGGGACTGTAAACAGTGTGAGATGGAGTCATTATATGATGGTTAGCATGACAGACAGTTTTGCAAAGGAGTTAAGAATAGCATTTAAGTATATAAATAATATATAAATACTTTATTCTTCTGCTAAATTAACAAACAAGTCAAAAGTGGAACAAACCCCCCAAAGCCTGCCTGTTTTTATTTCTTTTCTTAAAACAAGAGATCAGCACTGACATCCACCCTATATGAATGATGGACTTTGAAGTACTGCAGAGCAGCCCTGTAGTAGTCTGTTTATGTCCTGAAAAAGACCTTAGACTACAACCCATTCAAAGATCCACATTGTCAATTTAGTTGTGGTGAGCAAGACACTGCTGCGTAAAAGGACACTTAAGAGGAATAGGTACAGCAGAGTCTCCTATGTGTTGGATGTCAAGAGGGAGACCAGGTGCTAAAATGCATCCTACAGACCTAGAACCAGCATTAATTCCAGACATGACTTGAACTCCCTGATTTGTCAATCAAGCTGGGAAGAATATCTGAGGATCTACTTAAAATATGTCACGCTGTGATAGCATCTTATTTTCAGGCATGACTCAACCGTCAAACAAAAGAAAAGGGAATGGTCTCACACCAGTTACACACCAATGAGAAAATCAACTTTTTTTCCTCATCTGTTTACAAGTTTTGAAACACAAACAACTAGACTCGTAATATTCAGGCTATTCTAGTCACTGAGTGCATGGCTGTCTTACACTAATTTCCATGTCGTATAACAGCTTCTGTTGTAGTTGTAGAAATTCTTTGAGACTGATGTTTTCAGTGTCATAAGTCATTGGTATCAAGGTCTTCACTGGTGAAAGCATTCCAACACCCAACATAAACACCTTATAGACTTTCTCACCAGCATTGGTCCCTTCTGAACTTGCATTCCTTACTCCTGCCTTGAAACAACACAGTGCATGTCTTGACATGCAGCATCCAGTCAACAGTGAACAATCCAGTAAACAATATATTAATCTTAACAAAGCTAGTAGCCAAAGTACCCACATTTCTCTGGAACTAAGATAACTGGAGAAGCACATTAACACCCTTAAGCCCTGAATTAAAAAAGAAAATATTAAGTTTAAGGTTGTTCCCAAGCTTCTCTTAGATCTTTGGGGATGAGGTGTTGGAGACCCAGTTTTTGTTTTTAAGAGGGTGGTGCCCATCTTCTCTCCCTCTCACTGCTTTATCTTTTTCAACCCTCCATGGAGTCAGGTACTCATTTGCAACAGCTGGGTCGACTGTGCCATGCTAGCATTGAATTGGCACTCCTCCAGGTTTGGATCCATCTCCCCTTCCATGCTCCAACCACTGATCAGCTCTTTGCTTCCCCATATTTAGTCAAATTCAAATGCTTTGTGTGCATTCAGTGATTAAGTCAGCTACCCATTCCAACAGTATTAAGTTTTACTTATAGATAGTATAATCAGTTGAAAATTTAAAACAAAGTAAGAATATTTTACAATATCGCTGGATTTACTAACCCAGTCAACCAAGAATTAATAAGTAATTAAGAACGACTGACTTCCTCTTTTTTTATTTCACTTTTCTGCATAGACCATCCCAATGCTAATTAACACCACCAAGTCTGCTTACACCTTTCCTTAAGCTAATTAACTCCAGGAAGTCTGTTTATATCTTTCCCTGATGCTCAGTGCTGACACACATTGTCTGTGTCATGCCTTCCTGCAAGATGGCTGTCACTCTGCACCTCCCTCTAACTTTTGTTCAAGCCCCCTCCATCAAGTTGTTTTGAAAACTGAATCAGTATATACAGTCATGGGTGGTCAGACATCCTTGACCCACACATTTTTGGAACTAGTTTTTCTATACTAGCATCATTAGTGGTTGTAAAACAAAGGCAGACTCTCTGTCTAGTTCACCTAATGGTAGAACCATCTGAGGAGTATTTCATTTGATGTTGGGGCAGTTGGTGGTGCAGTGGCTAAATCAGCTGTTACTACAACAGTGAGAAATGGATGTCATGGCTTCGATGTACCCCTTTCTGCATTTGACACCTGTTAGCAGGGATGACCATTAGGGGTTTTCTGTGGGTTGTCTGGTTTCTTCCATCATCTATTTTTGTGAATGTGTGTGTATGTTTTGTGTGCATGCATGTTTGTGAAGGTAAATTCGATTCTACCCTTAAAAAGGTGTGAGCTCATTTGCCTGTGTGTACATATATAAAGTGCTGGAAATGCAGCTGGTGCTGGTGAAAACTGTATGATGATGATTATTATTATTATGTCCTGTGTATGTGCTGTTTAAAAGAAAATACATAAAGTTTATATCTGAATCCCTATTAAGTGTAACAACTGGCCTCTGAGCTACAGACAAAACTACATCATGGTATAGCATCTTCTCAAATAAAGCACTCGCTGTGATATAGCCTTAGTTGCTGGCATGGCGTTAAACACAAACATCCAACCTTCTCAAATAAAGCGAAAGTCATGACCTCTTACTGTTTTAATGTCTAAGGAGATTATAGGTATGATCTTTTTCATGCCCATCATAAACAAGTTTAATATGGAACTGCTGAGGGACATATGTTTTTACACTTGGAAATATTGGTATTAGGAATCTTCAGACATTACTGAACTGGGGTATGGTTATGGGAGAAATCAGCCATTTCGTGATATATACATATAGATGAGAGACTGAGAGAGAATCAAGCTTATTGAGCCATCCAGTGTAATCATATCTGCTGCCTCTGTGTACGCTCATTAACTAGCCCATGGAAGTATTGATTTCACACGAGGGATCAACCAGCATTCATCACTTCGCAAGAGGAAATGCTATTCAGGGCTGTGCATGAAATCTGCTGAGCTTAGAATGTAGCAACTTGTCTGTGATAAATTGACAACGCCATCAAATTTGTAATAAACACAACAACAGAGGGACCAATAATTCAGGGTAACAGCCCAGGAAATTTGCCCTTGTTACTCTGTTGTTGATGGAGGTTAAGGAAATTGCACCTGCATTGATTCCTGTGTTGAATGACATTTTGATAGCATGGAAGAACAGTTTCCAGTGTCAACGTCATATGCAATCACTTGAATTGGAAATAGGTGTGCAAGATTACTTTTTTAATAACTGAATTTGGATAAAAGCAGACTAAGTGGGTGTGTTATAGATTCTTGCACAATGCATGTCTGGGCATCCACCTCCTGGCATCCAAAAATAATATATATATATATAGAATCAGCACATTAATCAGTGCATTCATCTTCCACCTAAATTAATTGGACTGTTCAGAGATTGACATAATATACTGCCATTATTAGCATGTAACATAGCAGGGTTTTAGAAACACTCCTTTTTCAGATGTTCACTCTCCCGTGTACTGCCTATTTTCTTGCACTCCCTTTTTCTCTCTCACAATCCCACACTCACAAACACACACACACACACACACACACACACACACAGATGGTGTAGATCCCTTCACCATTCCCTTAATTAAAAAAAAATTGTGTGACTGTGTGACTTCATTTGATATTAACCTCTTCTGCAGCTCTAGCATGGCTTTAATTTGTATCATGGATAACAAATTATTGGTTGATATAATTCAACAACCCAGTAATTTTTTTCCAAAAGGAATTGAATAAGCATTCATATGAATATCACCTTATCTGAGTTACTCTGACATTAGTGATATAGCTATGTGATAATAACCATATTTTTGATGAATTGCCTTTCATTATCCTAGATTGCTTGAGGCATGTATTTTTTTAGATTTGTTTTAAAATGATAAAGCTGTGTCCAAAAACATTCATTTTAAGTCAAATTTGTGTTGTCAATGTGGAGCATTAGTAGACTGTTGAAACAGGTAGATTGTGTTAAACTATGATCAGGAAAAATGACAACATTTCTTCTTTAAGGTGTATGATGCAAAACCTATGGTTGACACTAAGCCTCCTTCAACATACATGCATCTTCATCTGAAGTTAAAGAAATTACAGGTGAGTCCCTATACATTTTGTACATGTAACTGTGTCAAATAAACAAAACAAGCATCATGTCCCAGTACTGCAGTTTACATATTGCAAAGTATGATGGTAGTTTGTTTTAATGTCTGGGTTGCTCATCTCTGCTGTTAAAGAGCTTAAATCTACTGCAATAGGGCCAAAACATCTCTAATGGTAAAAAGTGTGATTTGTCTCTTTGTCTCTGTGTTAATCTTTCTTACAGCACTGAGGTATGCTAGCATTGCCCTTTGTTAATCTTTCTTACAGCACTGAGGTATGCTAGCATTGCCCTGTTTTGATCTTCTTACAACACTGAAGTATGCTAATGTTGCCCTGCTGTCAGCAATGTGTGACTGAACTTATTATTCAGATTCACCACTGTACTGCATAAAAAAACATGATAGTAATAATAATAAATTTTGTATATCACATTTACCCTTGTGAAGGTGAGCTTAGTATGTTATATACAGATATCAAATAATTTTTTCATTGCTCATCAAGTAATATTCACATGTGAAGAACTATGTATTGATTAAAGGATTTGATAATTTGATGTGTTCTTTAGCTTGAAGAAGAGCGCTTGGCAATAATAGAGCGTGACAACCGGACCCTTCTAGAAAAAATGTCTTACATCATGCGAACACGTGGCCGGATAGATAATCGCAATAACTATGAATACAAAAGGTAGGCTTGTTTTGGGAGTGGTTTAAAAAGTACACTTAACTAATGTTGAGGATATTGAAATTCATAAATGTTTGATATCAGTGTAATGGTGTTCATTTTCATTAAGTACATCTTTTTGCTAATTGTAATACATCTAAACAACTTATTATACAATAATTAAATGCTGTAATAGATAATTTAAGTCAGATGTTGCATTGCAGATAAAGGTAAGTGATGACTTTTTATCATTAGTGATCATCTAGAAGTTTGGTTTTTCTGTCTATTATTATTCAACAATAAACATCTCATTTTTTTGTAACATAAAACATCTCTTTTATCCTATGGTGTGACATTGTGCATAATCTATTACACCCTCTGCAATTTTTAAACATCATTTTGGCTGTACCAGATTGTGTGGAGATTCAGTAATCCTTTAGGGTTATTATGGTAGGTCTAGTGGACCCTTACTTTGAGTCAATGGTTCATACCTCTCATGCATACATGTGTGTGTATGTGTGTGCATGTGTGTGTGGGTGTTTTATTTTTGTTCTGTTCCACAAACAGCTTGAATCGTGAGAAGCGCCAACGGGAACTTCTGAGAGTCATAAAAGAAAACCAGAGTATCCTTCAACGGATCAACATGCGCCAGCCAGAGTACAGTGCAAAGAAGTGGGAGGATGACTGGGTGGCCAATCAGCGATTCATGGATAGTATCTCAGCATACCCACAAAACTGGTGGCTCGAGAGAGAGGTAGGCCTTGGGTCACACACAAAGTCATTAATGCAGCGGATATATAAAATCAGGCTTGCAACAGATCTATCAAGTCAGTCAGGGTTGAGGGTGAATTTTAGATGCACAAGGAAGTTTTCATGTTATATTTACCACTCAATGGTTTTCTCTAACTACTTGCAAAAGTCAGTGACTGGTTTCAGAAACATAGTTTAGATTCATTTTCAAAAAAATAAAATGTTTATTAACATTATTATTAAGTTTATTATTCTGATCATGAAAACTTTGAATTACCTTCAGTTGCGGGATTTACTAGGCTGTATTAATGGAAAGAGTAACAGACCAGACCTTGCCATTTCATTGCAGAAACCCAGGCAGGGTAGAAGTGCAAGGCTAGAAAGACGACATCATGATGAACGTAGGCAGTCTGCCAAGAGTAAAGAAATCAAGGATGATCAGCAGCAGGGTATACCCCCACCTGCCAAGACTGACGACAAAGGTAAAGTCAAGCCCAAGAAGGAGTCAGAGAAAAAGAAGAAGGTAGCCAAACATGGGCAGAAAGAAGACTCACCACAACAGAAAGAAGCTTCTCGCTCACCAACACCACAACAGAAAGAAGCTTCTCGCTCACCAACACCACAACAGAAAGAAGCTACTGACTCACCAACACCACAACAGAAAGAAGCTACTGACTCACCAACACCACAACAGAAAGAAGCTACTCACTCACCAGCACCACAACAGAAAGAAGCTACTCGCTCACCATCACCACAGAAGGGAGAATCATCAGAGCAAGGGAATGAAGCAGAAAACTCAGAAATTCCTGTACAGCAAAATGAGATGGAAGCTTAACCTAAACCTAGCTCAGAGGCCTTTCAGATTTGATTCTGACATCTAAAGCAATTTTTTCTCAATGTATGCACACTAGATGCAGCTGGATGTGTATTGGAACAATCATGCATTATGGCCTTAGCATGTTAATATAGAAAAAACTTACTAAACTGTACAAAACACTTAAAATAGAAATTACATGCACAGTGATTTTTATGATTGACATTTCTGAGACAGGGAAGTTATTTTCAGTACTGCTACACATTTTTACAAATTCTATACTTGAATATAGATCTACACCTAAATCTCAATTTGAGGCACTTGTTTGTAGAAAAAACACATAACACATAGTTCTGTGTTCATGACCTGCCTAATTGTGGTATGGCAAAGTTACATTTTCATGACTGGAGGCTGCCTTTTGCAGCGTGACTTGTTGAAATCTTATTTTCACACTTAATGGTCTATGATGTACATCCCATGGTGAGTTTACTTAGAATTTCTGGTGGTGCATAGTTATGATTTTATCCCTGCTTTTCAATCAACAGCATTGCCTGGATACTAAAATTTAGCCATGCAAGAATGTAGCATAATGGAATATGATAGATTTAGAGATGGCTTTCCCTCCAGTGTAAGTCACTTTTGAATGTATTTTTAACTTGGCTCTATATGTTTATGAAAAAAAAATGTTGTTATCAAACTTCAATTCCTTTATTTGCATGAAGAAATTTAAAGTTTATTTACAGTAATAAAAATGTTTTTATATAGAGCACCTTTCCCACCAGCGAAGGTGGGCTCCAGGCGCTTACCTATATGAAGCTTTATAAGCACACCTGTATCAGTAGTGTGTATTCTGCATCTTACACTCATTCACCATCATTGAGATTATGATTCTCTTGCTCTCTCTCTCTCTGTTAGTCACATACCAGTCGTGAATTCTTATATGCTTATTCTATTATTGACAGTTACTACAATTATTTGTGACTATACAGTTCCCAGCATTACAACTTTACATCGTATATTTTAATACCATATTAC
The DNA here is from genome assembly GCA_004794655.1 of Marisa cornuarietis. Lineage (NCBI taxonomy): Eukaryota > Metazoa > Mollusca > Gastropoda > Architaenioglossa > Ampullariidae > Marisa > Marisa cornuarietis. The sequence goes on along the minus strand of SMMW01000020.1, from coordinate 920,340 downwards.
ATGACAAATTATTGTGCTTGCCTTGAAGTCAATTCTTTGAAAATATGTGAAATTTATTCACAGTTCTTAATTAAAGCTTAATTTGTGACCAGAGTGTACTTTAAATTACCACTACATAAAATTTATCTAATTTCTACAAAGACTCTCTGTTACTTGCTCATTCTTTGGGCGATATACCTTTAATAGAGGTCTCTTTTGGAAGATTTCAACTCAAATGACATCTGAATGCTGAAAGTTAAAGTATGTTTCCTAATATGCGCACGCAAGTGTGCATACACACACTTCCTCCCCACAAACATGCATACACCCCATTGCCATCATCAGTGAGTAGCACTAGCTCAGTACCTTGAGTTCTTAGCTCTCCTGATGTGTTAAGCTACTAATAAATTAGAAATGGAAATGGAATTTGAAAAAAACAAAGAAATTGGAAAAGAATCGGAAGCTGCTTTTCTTGGAAAGAATAAAAGAACATTTGATGAATTTGTTGACAGTTGGTGGTTTGTGGTTGCGGAAATACATCCCATGTAGCTGGCGGCAATCTCTTTTTTCATACCTGTCACTCCTGTGTGCATGAGTGCTTTTTTTGTCTGTAGATGTATGCTGTGTGTATACGCATATGTGTGATCACAAATATATCACTGATATACGTACGTCCGTGGTGTGATATTATGAATCCGATTGTTTATGCTGAGCTTGGTGCTGGTTGGAAAATGTTATAGATATGCTGTTTTATTATTATTTCATTTGTACTGATTTGTTGCTTCAAAAGTGCTGCATGATCACTCTTGCCGATTCTTTGTCATGGTCGTGACATAGTGAGATGTCGACAATTAGAGCCGAGTTTACGTCATGGCCAGACTTTGAACATAGTTCCACGTTCGTTTTCTGTCTCTGGTCCGTTCACCTGCACTAAACTACTGCTCCATGTTCTCACAAATACATTTTTGTTCTTTTTCAAAACTTCACTGAAATCTTCTTTCTCTTGTATACACCCATGACCTATATCTTGTGTGTGTGTGTGTGTGTTAATTGTCGCAGCAGTACGTCACTTTAAAAATACTTGAACCTTTATCATTTATTATTTATATGTTTTCATAAATAATACATAGTGCATGGAGGCCCGAAGTCTTCATGGTGATTAGAACACTTGATTGTAAAGCAGAAGGTTGCACGTTAATCTAGCGACTTGCTTCATCGGTGATCAAGAGGCCACCAAAAACCAGCATTATGACCCTAGGGCAGACGTTCATTCCGGGGCCCGGGGGTAAATGATCTTGCTGGGCCCCTTGCAAAGTCGCATTAATCATTAATTGTAACTGTTTATTATTTTCCAGCATTTAGCAGTATTCTAACAAATTGTAATTCGACTGGTAATATATCTACATTTCGTTTAGTAACTTAATATACATGTAGACAAACGTTACGTAAAGTGTACATAACTATAAATTAAGGATCTACAACACTGCATGAGCTGTGTACAGGTGAGTGGTCAGTAAATGTGAGAAGAGGTAAAAAGATCAAACTCTTCGAACCCCTTCTATAGGAATGTCGAGATCATCTGTGGACGTGAAAAACTCGACAGTGTAAAGAAACGAAGATAAATACAATACACGATTTATATCCTTCACTCTAATGTATGTGTGATTTCACCAGTACTTGGTGAAGCCTATACGCTTTATAGCGTTCTTTGAAGTCTAGCTTTATTTATTTTTTCCTCCCTTTCGTTTAAAAGAAAAAGACAATTGTCTTAACGAACAAAAAATTACTGACAAAAGCCGGGCCCCCTCAACAGCCACGGGCCCGAGTACCTCCCTGCCCCTCGTCTTTCGGGACTGGGACTCGATCACAGCTGGGACGAAATGACCGGACTAGCTCCGCGTGCGTGGTATGCGAGTGTGTGTGTGTGTGAGAGAGAGAGCGTAGAGGGAGACATGTCTCACTTTCTGCAAGCGTTAGGACGACTTAGGTGCCAGTCGAGCTCTGCTAACTTGCTGTGCAAACTATAGGCACGTAGTATATATATATATATTTTAGCTCATTCGATCGCGATTCGGTAGCAATTAAAGGAAGTCTGCGTACATGAGCGGGTGGACTGACTCGACCAACAACCAACTTCTCCCGCACGCTGTCATTGCACAACAGAAGTCGACAGGCGCGCTGTGAGGATATAAGACTTAAAACTCGTTCACTCACCGTGCAGGCTATGTTGAGTGGATACATCGTGATTTCACAATGCTCTTTACTTAGGAAATGCCTCGACAGAGAAGTATGGAAAACAACGTGGTGGGTTCGCATACCACCTGTTCCACTGACGCCGTCCTGTGCATTTTTTTTATACATAGTTACAAATAAAGCAGAGTGTGATGAAACGTTACCAAACCTGTCTGATTGTTCGTTCGATCTTCATCAAATTTGGGAGTATTTCTTTCGATCATTGTTTGGTCATAGCTAGACTATGTTTGGCAGTCGTCCGTTTCTAGGGGGATGCTTATTTTTTTAAGTTTATTTCTCTTTTCAAAGTTTGCAACCGGTGGCTTCAAATGGAACTATATGTGCACTGTATTAGACACAGTCTTAGCAAAGATCGATCGAGAATTGATTATGGGGACAAAGTTTACGATAGGCTTAGGGATCATTTAGGTGATAAGGAAACCATATTTGTCATGTGACAGTCACATGATTGACTGAGCCAATGGCAGTAGTTACCTGCAGAATTCGCAACGCATAGAAGTCATTCTTGACGTCTGCAACATATTATGTTCTCCTTAGCTTTTTTTTTTTTTAAAGTAGTTTAGTTATGACGAAAATAAAAACAAAAACAGTTGCCAGAGAACATATTACCATGAGACTACGAAACTAGACATTTACTGTTCTGCAGCTGCGAATGTTTTTTGCCGAAGACGAGCAAATCCACAGACTTATAGCAAATCCTTCCCACTGCGGTTCTGCAATTTTTCTCACTTGACATCGAACATTCGTGTCCACTATTGATTAAGCTATATTTTTATTAGTTCCTTCATTAAATGTTTTGGGTCAGTAGTTTTGGATGAATATTTTAAAAGCGACAAAAATATCGATAAAATTGAGAGATGGCAGCAGTTCTTTACGATCAAGTAAGAGAATAGGCATAATTATAGAATAGAAATATGCACAGCTTTAAACCTGCTAGACGACCTTTTACATATTCCTCTCACGGAAATACGAGGTAAGCCTTTTCCAATTACATATAAAAATAATGAAGCTAATGTTATCGAAGAAAGTAATGGAAGGAGTGTAATGTTCGCCTTCTGCGTTGAAGAGTTTGGCGAATACAGTAAAAATGTACTCCATGATCAGCTACTTAATTTGCTGAATAACTTAATTCTTGTATCAGGTCTGATACAGTTATGGCATAAGTCTGTGATATCAGAATCAGACAGGCAATGTCCGGGAAATGCAAATCTGAGATAAAAACTGAAGGATTCACGATTTTGAGGACTGACTATTGCACAACGCTAGCGACAGCAGAGGAAGGGTAACTTTTGTAGTACCATTTTACCAATTAGAAAAATGCCCATTTCATTCCAATTTACATTTTGAACAGACTGTATCACACTAGGTAAGAAGCAGGACAGGTTAAATTCCTATCAAGAGGGTCAACCACAAAAGCTGATTCAGTCAGTTATAATGACTGTGTTTTTAAAGCTTGATGGTATCTCTAAATTGTTTAGTTATAGACAATGGATCCAGAAATAGCATGAAACATCTTGTCACTACCCGTTGACATTAATATTCATAAAGAACTTTATACAACATTGTTCCCTAAATGCTCTACAGAGAAGTACAAATTGACTACAAAACATCAAAGCCATGCAAATGAACGATATACAAAAGACAGCTCTGTAAACAAAGTATGCCACCATAACATCGGCAGCAACATACAGCGGTAAAATATTTTAGCCAAAGCCTAGGTGCTCAAAGTATAGTTTAAGATGGGCTTTTAATAACTCCAAGGAAACAACATTTTTCAGCTTGAAGGGCAGCACATTCCAAAGGCTAGTAGTACTATGTTGTAAATTCTCTGCAGGCAATGTGTTAAATGGTTTTGGTGGAACAGGAAGACTGCAGGATGTATGTTGTATACCCCACATGAAAGTATACATAACAGTCTTTCTTAAGGCTCACTTGCGTCAAATATAAATCTCAAGGGATATTGAAGAATTGATAACTTTCATCCTTAAAGATCTAGCAGGATGCAGTTTTGTTTTTAATGACTAGGTAAATCTCAGTTCTAGATACTATTTCTGGGGAAGCGGATAGTGTTTAGAGCACTGGTGTCAAAACCTTGTGACACGCTAGTATAGCAAACTTCTCCCTGTCAATTCAATGTCAGGAATCGGTACTAACTACTTGTCTCCATAGAGGGTTGAGGAAGATAAAGCAGCAAAGGAGAGGAGATAGGCACCTCCCTCATAAAATGCTGGCCCTGAGAAAATGGGTATCTAACACCTCACTCCCCAGTGACCTAAAGGTTTACCAGTTCAAGACACTGTTTCTCCACACCTGATTAGGGTGGTCCAGTGGCGCAACGGTCTGCACCTGTCACCAATACAGTAAGGATTGGCTGTCATTGGTTTAGAATTCATCTTGGATACGCTGTTCTTTCTCTCTATGTGGCTTCTGTTTACAGGGCTGGCCACTTTGGCGTGGTATAGCCTTAGTTGCTGGCTCAACATAAAACACCAATCCCCCCAACCAATCTTTCTTTCCCCATATTCTCACATCAGTAGAAATAACTTACACAGTAGTAAACAAATACTTCTTAAAGATTTCAGTATGTGACACTTTTTGGTGATGTGTTGTGAACTCTCATTTTCAGTCTAACATTGCTATGAAGACAAAGGTGCTTTTACTGGTGATGGCAGCATCTCTTATCTACCCTCAGCCTGGTTACATCCACCCTGATGAGTTTTTTCAGTCTGCTGAGATAGTTGCAGGTGAGGTAAAGGAGCTGTATTTCAGTTACCTACAGTTAAGCTTGCTGCTGAGGTAACTGTCCTGTCGTGTTAAGAGATTTCTGTCGTTTGTCAGTCAAAGATTATTGAAATTGAAACTTAGTGTAACATCTTTTCTGTCTTTTCATGGATGCAAGCTGTCTTCAGAGGACTCTCATGTTTAACTTATTAGCTTGATGGCATTGACACAGGCCTGCAAGTTTTGGAACTAACAAGGAACCTCTACAAGATGTAAAATATTGGTATAGCAATATTGGTAGATTTCATGTTAGAAACAAAGCACTCTATAGAAAATTATAACATTGTGTCTAGGGATTGAATGATGATTGAAGAAAAGGATAAGTGGGTATGCTGAAGGTGTGTCCGCTCAAACATGCAGTTTTTTATATTTTTATTTTAGTTTTTGTGTTTTCATTCATTACAGTTGTTTTGTATTTTTGCAGGGAGTATTCTAAATGTGACTCACTACAGATCCTGGGAGTTTAATCCTGAAAAACCCATAAGAGATATCACTCTGCCATATGTTCTGCTGACGCCTGCATTTGGAGTCTTGCATCAGCTAATGCCAGTGTTAGAGGAACTTGGTGTTGCAAAGTCTTCACTGCTTGTTGCATTTCCTCGGATTCTTTTGGCCTGTGCCAATGTGATAAACTTCATTCTTGTCAGGAAACTGTGTCAAGAAATCAACAATGACCACAAACTGGCTTTGTGGTTGTTTTCAACATCATATGTTACATGGGTTTATCTGACGCGCTCATTTTCTAACACAACAGAGACACTTCTTGTTTCATCTGTATGTCTGATTTTGGTTGGGATGCATCAGAATTTAAATAAATGCAGAGATTCCAACAAGGGACAGAAGGAAGTTATGAGGAATCATACAAAACATTGTGCCTGTCTGGGTGTTCTGATATGCCTTGGCATTTTTAACAGACCAACATTCCCATTCTTTCTTCTTGTGCCACTCATGTGGTTCTTATGCAACACTTTTAAAACAGTCTGCAGATTCCATAAAATCTGGATTGAACTGATGTTTGTGTCAGGAGTAACATTTCTGTTGACGTTCTTTGTTCTGTGCATGGTAAACTCTTATTACTACAACCCAGATTTTTTCCGCACAACTGCTGATTTAGCCACACGTTTGCTCTCCAGTCAAGTCAGCAGTCTCACAGACATCATACTGTCATTTCTTCATAGCCTGAAAATCCCTCCACACAACTTTCTCATGTATAACGTAAATTCATCAAATCTTGCACAGCATGGAGTCCATCCCAGAGCCACTCATTTTCTTGTCAACTTACCTCTGCTTCTTGGTCCCTTAGCTTTTGACCTGTACTGGAATTTCAGGCACTTGTTAATCAGCCGTGGCAAGGGGAGAGATGGATGGATTAGCCTTGCTGTCATTGTGCCAGTGGCTTGTTTGTCATGTTTTTCACACCAAGAACCGAGATTTCTTCTACCAGTCCTACCCTTTGCAGTTGTTAGTGCAGCAGGATCAAAGCTTGTTCAGACAAAATCTTGGCAGTGTTTCACCTTGCTGTTTAATATGTTGGCCTTTTTGTTCTTTGGATTTCTTCATCAGGCTGGCCTGATTCCTGCCCTGTCATCTCTTCAGCAGGAACTAATGTCAGTCTCAAAGACTTCCAAACACATGCCATTAACCTATCACCTTGTTTTTTACTGCACATACATGCCACCACGTTACCTACTTTTGGCTAACAGCCAGACTATAAACTTTACAGTTCATGACTTGGGGGGAAGACCAGCAAGAGAGCTGGAGTTGAAAGTGAAACAAATAAACACAATATGTGAAAGTAGTCTTCAACACTGTCATATGAAACTATTTTTTCCTGGCTCTGTAGAGAATGATGTGAAAAATTTAGTTAACTGGCAAAACATGAACAACTTTTGTCCTCACTTGTCCACAGAAAGATTGCCAAACGTTGGGGAGTACCTCAGTGGAAACATCACACTGGCTGAATTTATGTCACAGTTATGTCTAAAGGTTTATTCATGGACTTCCAGCGAGAAGGAATCTTAGCAGACAGTTTCTCTCTATTTTTGCTTGGCTTTGTAAGTTTGCTAGAAGCTATGCAGGCTAAAGGAAGTAAGGATAGCTAGTCATTCTGTGGATGAGTTGTGTTCAGGAAATTATGAGTAGAGAGGTGATTCTTTGGTCTTTTGAACTTTTTTTCACCTGTTTTAGTAAACTGTTACTAGGATTTGAGGAGACTCAGTTATGTGTTGGCTTTGTGCTTGACAGCGGAGTGGAATGGACGGTCGCACGATGAAGGCCTGCCCGGGCTTGTGGCGGGAAAACTCTCCCTGATATTCCAGCAGGTAAAGGCAGCGTAAGAAGAGGGGTGGGCTTTACCTTTCGTATGTCGTACCCTAGAATCGGCGGATCACGTACGTTCACCGCTCCCAAGACCGTTGGGTTAAACGACTTACCTCTAACCTTTTTTACTTTGCTTTAAACTAGTTTGAAAAATTGACAAAATCATAATGTGCATATGTAAATAGTATGAGATTGTGGATATTTGTGGGAAAATGTGTCACAGACTGTGACTATACCCGTTTAGATACATGGTGTTTCACGGAGAGTGACCGTCTCTCCGGACAGGGTGGTGAGCTCGCGTTGTGCGGCATCAAGCGTGACATGGCGTCACCAAGTACAGGGGCCTACAGGATATCTCGTGTGTGGGTGTGTATATATATATATATAGAGAAAAAAACTGAAGATATATATATATATAAATTTATGTTTACCTGATTCCGATGTCCGTCTGTAATACGGCACGAATACCCCCTGCCCTTGTCGCTTGAAAAGCGCATTGATCTCGCCTTCATGTGGGGAAATGCGCTGTATAAATCCCATTATTGTTATAGTAGAGGGAAGCTTAAGATATATGGAGTCTGGAGGTTTTTTTTAAATTTGAATGCGAATGTCGTCTGCTTGATAGTGTCCTGTGGACGCATGCGTGTGATCAAGTGAATTTTGTCTTTATGTAAACTATCTGTGATACAAAGAGCTCCGAATAACACCGTTCGCTTGTCTTCCGTAAGCAAGAAGCTGGCCATTGTACACCATACGTCCCACCTACATGAACTTCATGTGCTGCCACTTCGGGCTCCTCTCCACTACCAAGTGGCCATCCTGTGCTGTCGTTACAGTCTGGCCTCAGGATACCCGTTTTAGATGTCGAAGCCTTTAATCAGACAAGTCCGTCGTTGCGGTCTTTTCATGCCGACCTCCTGCATGTGTCTGGATTCGACGCCGGTGTCAGGAGTAAATTGTCCCTGTCACTTTGTACAGTGACCACATTTTGCTCTTTTGTAAACACTTCCAGCAGCTGGTGGTTTTCTCCTTCCCTTCCTTTGTTTCTTTTGTAGTTTGCAGCTGCTAATGTCCAGATGATTATTATTGTATCACTGTCTTCCTCATCAACGTCATTTCCTCTCAGGGCGGCCCGCTGGCGCAACGATTAGCGCCTGTCACCAATACAGTGAAGGTTGGATGTCCTGGGCTCAGCTCTCGTGTCGGACACGCTGTTCTTTCTCTGGATGTGGCCTTTGTTTACAGGGCTGGCTGCCTTGCCGTGATGTAGCCGTAGTTGCTGGCTGCCTTGCCGTGATATAGCCGTAGTTGCTGGCTGCCTTGCCGTGATATAGCCTTAGTTGCTGGCTGCCTTGCCGTGATATAGCCGTAGTTGCTGGCTGCCTTGCCGTGATATAGCCTTAGTTGCTGGGTCGTGGTAATACACCAATTTCCCCCACCTCCCTCTCATTTCCTTCGGACTCAGCTTGGTACCGTTGCTGACGTCAGCAAGTGTTTGCTTCTTGGTCTGATTGTGTTTCACAACGGAATTATCATTTTCATCACTGTTGATGTATGTGGGAGCATGCGAAGTATTGGTTAGGTGGCGCTTTTCTGTAGCCTGACCCCTGCTCACTTTTGTCTGTTACGTTTTTGGCCACAAGGACTGGTAGGCCTACCTTATGTTACCTGGCCATCCTTCTCAGGAGGTTCATGCGTATGCGTGAGAGGGTGCAGGCGTGCGTGTGTGTTGAATGTCGTGTATGGGTATTATGCGCATTATGTTTGTATGTGTGTTTATATGTATATGCGGTATATTATGTGTGTATGTGAGTAGTGCTTGTGAACCAAAGAAAAAAATCTGTCTTGGACTATGCGTTGTACAGACAATAAAGTTTGATTTGATGCGAAGTATAGATGAATCAAGATAATTTAAAGCGACTGAAAGATCATTATGTTGAGAGTGAACGTTGGAATGTCAGTGTGTCCTCTCTGTCGCGAAAAAAAGTAGGAAGTGACGGGGTTCGGCCACCTGGCCACCTGACGACACGACAAGCATACATAAACCTTCAGCTGCACTGGATGCACGAAGCCTCATTAAGACCATGCACGTGTACACTCACACAATTAAGAGGCTTGTAGATGACACATAATTGTGCGAACGGAAATGATTGATGATGTAAAGTAGAAAACAGTTTGTGTTTGAGCTCAAGACTCCAGAGCTAGCGTCTTGCACAGCTTGTCTGCCAGCACAAGTGTTCTTACCTGCCTGATATGACACCCATCGTTATAAGGTAAAAGTAAAGGTCATCCCATAACCTTTTCAGGTCGTAGGGGAGTGAGGTGTTAGAGACCCCACTTTTCTCGGGGCCAGCTTTTACATGAGGGTGGTGCCAATCTCCTCTCCCTCGCTGCCTTACCTTCCCCAACCCTATATGGAGTCAGGTACCCATTCCCGTCAGCTGGGTCGACTGGGGGAAGTTTGCTGCGCTTATCGGGAACTGAACCAGCGCGCTCTCGGTTCGGACGCCAGCGCTCTAACCACTCGGCCATCCCATCGTGATAGTTAGCTGTGACAGCATTAGGCCACATTGCCTGACAACAACACCACTACAAGTACAAGTACAAGCTTGGACAGCCAGGGGAGGAACTGACAGTGTCATGTCAACAAGATTCCGAGTTTGGTCTCCACTGTTGTTTGAACAGCGCGAGGTGGTGTTTGCTCGGTATACCTGATGACTGCAGTATCAACAAAACCCGATCACCGCCAACAGGTGGTCTGACAAACACGAAATAGGAAATAGTACTTTATATAAATCTCAACTTGATTATTATTATAATATCGACACTATGGGATATTGTGAGAACTGGTCATGAAGTGAAACATTTCGACGGAGTGTTATTTATATTTGATCCTGAAGGCAAAGGGAGGTATGTTTCCTGTCTCGTTTGCTTGCGTGTGTAACATCTTGCAGAATGTTAGGAATTGTCGATATGCTTGAATTCGTAAAGTTCTCGCAGAAACATGTAACACCAACAGTACAGCACATACTGCAGATGCTAAATTGTAAATTAAGATTGATAGTATGAAGATCAGCTTCTCACGACGCATTATCTGTGATGTGCTACCGATATTATGAGGAAGGATAGGAAGCTATGTTTGGTGATATAAACAAATTGTTGTTATGTGTTATTTAATGCAACAAGCTTATAAAGCCGCTATCTGCGAGATACAGGTACAAACACGGTCTTTGATGGTTCATGGTTTTATAAACAAATATTCCTTTGGCCGCTTTATTGATCATAGAGCTCTAGGTAGTCTGATCACTCAAATTCAAAATAGAGCCCCATCAATTTAAGTTATCAGTCGCTGAAAACAAGATTACAAAACAAAACAAAAAGAAATCGGAAAAAATACTGTCAAATTTGAACTGTATTTCGTCACAGCTATAAACATTGTAAACTGTCGACAGTGTGACACTAACACGTAGTCACAAACATGCTCGTGGGTAGTATGGCCCATCTTGCTATATCTGCCAAGAGCAGCAACAGCTGAAGTGTACTCGACTTGGTCAGTGTCGCCGGAAAGCTATAGACCAGCTGATAGCACTACTGTCGCCATTGCTACAAAAGGCATTGTCTTCGCTGGTAGAGGTGAGCCTTGCGCACAAACTCCTTAGTTTAAACTTCGCTCACAAACAATTTAGGCTAAACCTCACCCACAAACAGCTTAAACCTCACTCACAAACACCTTAGTTACAACCTCACCCACAAACACCTTAGTTTAAACTTCACTCACAAACACCTTAGTTTAAACCTCACCCACAAACATCTTAGTTACAACCTCGCCCACAAACACCTTAGCTTAAACCTCACTCACAAACACCTTAGTTTAAACCTCACCCACAAACATCTTAGTTACAACCTCGCCCACAAACACCTTAGCTTAAACCTCACTCACAAACACCTTAGTTTAAACCTCACCCACAAACATCTTAGTTACAACCTCGCCCACAAACACCTTAGCTTAAACCTCACTCACAAACACCTTAGTTTAAACCTCACCCACAAACACCTTAGTTTCCTAAACACCGCGGCATGCGTGAGTTGTAGCGACGAGCCCACCCTAGGAGTTGCCATCACTTCTGTACAGAATTTCCGTTGTTACATGTGTTTACGTTCCTGCTCTGTTACCCATTCAAGTCAGTGCACGATTAAATTGTCTTATCATGTTTATGTTACTATTTGTGTCAGGTGACGCACTTAGAAACTTTTTTTCACAAACAAATAATATAACCGTGTCTGCAGTCTTGTTTACTGCATGCGTATGCTATAGAATGTACAGCAAGGGCCAGAGTAGTTAGTCTCAGTCAGAGTTTAATTTGATGCGAAGTTGTGTTCCAAACATAGAATGAGTGAAAGGAACTGGGACATTTATGATATGAGATATAGGGCTATAAAAAGAAATTCGTGTAGCTGGCAAAAGAAGCCAGCAAGATTAGACCACCATGCTGACCTGTGGTGTCTCTGGAGTGAGATTCCCGTACCTTGTAACAACTACTGAACCAAATTTAAACTTAGACAAGAAGCTGTTCCGTGAAGTCGGAGTTCATGGAGATAAGCTGCTGAATGTACTTAAAGTGGTTTCCGTTTGTGTTTAAGACAAGAGACGATCAGCGACCACACAGTCGCCATATGTACTTCCTGTAGAGACAGCTACTCTCAATGTTCAGACAGTCAATGGTCACGGTGATCTCTTCTTCTTTGATGGGCACGAATAGAATTAAAATAATAATAATTACAAAACCCTGAAGACACACACACACACACACACACACATGCACGCACACACACATACACACACGATAAAAGGTACAGGTGTCCGTCAAAGCTAAATGAAGATCAGTGTATTAAAACTCGCAAGAGACTTCTTGACAAAGATGTGTATGCACTTGCTCACCAACACGCGTAAACGCAAACAATATAATTGTGGACATTTTTCTGCAGGCATCATCTGTCAGGGGTTGACAATGTCGTCATCACGTGGTCTGCTGGTCATCACTTGTGTCTTGGCTCTGGACCTGACGAGGTCAGCATGTCCCAGCTCGGGACCCACGCCAGGGTTGCTGCCGCTGATGACTGGCAGGTGTCTGCAGTTCTCCACCTTCGTCAATCCTGCAGCGATGTGTGAGGATATGACACGACGGTCAGTTTAATCCTGGTTTCTGTGTCGTGTGTTCACAACTTGTGTTCTTGGCCTCGTGTGCCACTCGTTCCCTTTAAATCTTTGTGCTCGCCGGAACATCACTTGTAACTTACTCCCTACCCCTAGCAGGATTAAAACTTTTTGATAAGAAAAGTGTCGATGGAAAAAGAATTTTTGATCGTATGCTACTGCAAACCCTTTGATAGTTTTCCATCTTCTTGGATTTGTGTTTCTGCAACAGTCCTTGGTCTGCCCTGTAAATTTGATTTTATCCGTTTTACATATCAGGTTTACAAATTTCTGGAGTGTCAAAAGTCGAGTTAGGCACCAGTTGACGAGCACATGTTATATTTCTCTCACCACCGTGTGCCCATAGACTTTATTGGTCGTGTAGACATACCTGTGTATTGGTCGTGTGGCTATGTTATGTGTTTTATTTATAGATGTCAGTCCGGTGAGGTTCTTTGAGATTGTATTTGATGTTTATTGTTTTAGACCAAACTGCTCGGAAATGGCAGATCTGTTTATCTCGGCGTTTGCTTTTCAAGAAGTTTGCAACATCAGCATCAGTCGCTACGACAAGTTTCTGGAGGCGACGAACCACTCGATCCCAGCAAACAAGGTAGACAATTTGCTAGCACAGCATTCAAACAAACCGCAGTTCTTTCCCTTTTAGTAGTCTTGCAAGAAGCTTTTTAAAAATTTCATTTGAAATTATATTAAGGGCACAAAAAGTTTTCTTATATAAGTCACTTATTATTCTTGAGTCAGGATATTTAATAAAAATAGTAATTATAACCAAAATTAATTATTAAAATTTATTACAATGTGTGAACTGAACTCAGGTGAATACACAGGAAAACTGTGAGAGCACCGGCTTCACCGTTTATAATTCACAATAATTAAAATAGCAATGTCTAAATGCTTTGCATACACGGCTGTGTTTATGGTATTGTGAAAGAGATGTTTGGTGAGACAACAAGAGATGTTTAAGGGGAAGAAGAATGATAGCAACACAAGAAGGTATCTTGAGCCAACCCACAAGTACAGAGCTACAGAGCCGCAGAGCTACACGCATTTGCTGTTCGTCATGTTTTCCGTGAACTATGTCTAAAGCCTCAGTCTTGACATTGGGTATATCTCTTCAACGGATCACCACAAGCAGAGATATTGAATCAAGTTTTATTTTTCTGTCGTAGAGCCTGTTTTGGGAAGGTGTGTACGACTTTGTGCACCTGTACACCGAGATGGGAAAACGAGCTATTACGCTTGAAGACACACTGACAGGTGAGATGACAGGTGATCTGCTCTTAACGGATGTCGTTTAGTTTTTTTTTCAACCTAAAAATCTAAACCCTGACAATAAAAGAACTCAGACAGTGGTTAAAAACAGTAACAAAGCAACAAGTCTCAAGACCTCACCAGCAGCCGCTCTATGTTCAGGGTACATGATCGACCGCCTGAGGTTTTGTGCGGCCCCAGGTGAACCGGGTGGGATTGGTGGCCCCAGCACCCAGCCGTGCCCTAGTTTTGAGGAGACAGATGGATGCCCGTGGAATGCTGAGTTCGCGTTTTGGACCGCGGCCTCTCAAAACGTCAGTAATCTACGGTGATGTACAGATGGGATGAGAGCTGTACCCGTAATACATTAGTACCGTTTAACAATAACAACAACAATAATAATGATTTAAATAATTCAGTGCTAAACTAAGTTCAATTAGACTTCTGAGAAGGCTCCACGTTGACTTTCACAGTTTGCATCCAAAGCTCGGGGCACTGTATCCATCATGCTGAACGCCAGTGCAGATGTTGCTTTCCCCCCAGACTCGTAAGCAAATCCTGATTATTGGGACGTAAGCTACTGTGTCTGTGTTAATGTAAGAGACGATATATATATATAGAGAGAGAGAGAGAAAGGAAGGGAGGGAGGAATAGAGAGAAAGGAGACAGACAGCTAGACAGACCAAGAAACGTTGACAGTTTTTAGCTGTTTTCAGGTTTTTTGGTCAGTGGGAGCTTCCAAATCTCAAGGCTGGCCAGGTCTCTGAGGCTAACATTCTCCTTGTTCACACTCCTGGCCACGCAGTCAAGTAAGTTCACTTTGAAAGGGGTACAGTCATTTAAGTTCACTTTGAAAGGGGTACAGTCATGTAAGTTCACTATAAATTCATATTTACAGTCGAGTGAGTTCACTTTGAATGGAGTACAGTCAAGGATTGAGGACAGCCAACAGAGTAAATCAACTCACGGCTGTTCCCCTTTAGTAACGTCTGCACGAAACCTCCTGAGAGGGTTTTGTTTCAACCCACTGTAGAAACTGTGTGTGTGTGTGTGTGTGTGTGTGTGTGTGTGTGTGTGTGTGTTTCAGAGAGACATGTCAAGGTCCCAGCATCGCAGATCTGACGAGAAGACTAGCCACTCAGAACATCAGTGCCACCTGCCGGGAAAACCCGAGGTGAACTTAAAATGTCCTTGCTGTGTAGGCAACGCTGGTAGTAACAAAGAGCAATGTCAAAGTACTATATATATATATATATACTAAAAACTGTCTCGCAAAACAATTTTTTCTTTCTTCCTAACGCCCCTCGGCCCTCGCTCAGTCAAGTGTAGACTCTGTAGCGAGACAGAAATGAATAGACGAGAAACAAATAACAGAAAACAAATTATGGCAGGTAACTAGAATCTTTTTTCAAGGAGGATAATTTTAAGATTGCTGTGTTTCAGAGATGTTCTTTGGCTCTTATGCTGGGAGGACCCTTCCCACAGAGAGTGCAGAGAGATCATCTCCGATGGCAGTAATACAGCGAGTGGTGGAAAGAGCTGTCTTTTGGTAGCCCCTACCCTCATCATGCTCATGGGTATATTTATAATTGTCCACATCAGCCAGACCGCGCCATGACACCAGTCTGTCTTGTTTCTCAGTCACTAACCGATTCTCGACCACCTCTCCCACCGCCACCAACACGGCTTTCACAACTACCCCTGTCCCACTGGTGCTGCTGCAGCAGTCATCTCCCTTGGTTACTGTGACCGAGTCCCTCCCTCCTCCACTGAATATTCATGCACAACGATTGACACGGGTTGTGTCACATTTGGTATCGCCTGAAAATGTGTTGCGTGTGACTGTGTCTTTTAAGGTTAGCAATCATGTAAAATAAATCACATCTTGTGTACAGCAAATCAGACCCAACTTAAACAATTTTGTAATACATTAATTTTTCAATTACAAAATATTAATAGTAAACGAATTTGTCGTCGACACTCCTCATATAATTAAGTTCTAGGTTTGTATTGGCACTCTCCAGAATTCTTTTATAAGAATAATAATTATTGTTGTTATTAATAGAATTTGCAAAGAACATTTCCACTTGTGGATGGCAGATGAATACTTTTAGTGCAAAGAGTTGGACTGTTTTAAATGCGTTGAGACTTATTGCAGTTTGGTTAACAATTCACTTGATGTAAATTAACGTAAAATTTTAATTTTACACTTGAAGAAATTTGTGTAATAGCAAAATCTTTGGTGCTAAAGAAATTAAAGACCTTAAGAAAAAAATTGCTCATCTTTTATTTGTGTGTGTCCCTGTCAAGTACAACTGGATCTCTCTCTCATCGCACTCACGCACGCACGCACGCACGCACGCACGCACACACACACACACACTTCTTTACGCAAGTTAATGCAAAATTATGTTATTAATATCAGCTTCTATATTGTGTAAGTTTTGCAGAAGGCTTCTTGTGTTCGATGTATCTTATCGTTTGGATCTGATAAGGTTCCAGGTCCAGATGCTATTTGCGGCAAATCATTAAGTTTCTGCTCGCACCAGCTTGGAGGGATTTTCCAACACCTATTTCAGCTCTCTGTGGATTCACTCTCCATCCCTGGTGCTTGGAAATTGTCTACCATTGTCCCAGTTGCTAACAAAGCTTCAGCTTAGCATCTCAACAACTTTAGACCAGTGGACTTAACATCGTTGGTTATGAAAGTATTAAAGTCTTTGTCGTCTGATCAGAAGTCTCCCTAGTCTCGTGCTGAGTGCGAGGACACTACAGGTACTTCATGCTGTGGCTGTGCTCATGCATATCAACCAATCAGCACAACATAGATCGTGTTGTAGAGTTGAATAGTCATTTTGTTGGCAGCAAACATTTAGTGACAGTGATTCCCTTTAAAAGAACACGCGCCTGTATTTACGCAGGATTCGACCGCTGAGACCTGTTGGTCTCTGCTTAGAAATGTGAGTCCTTGTTTTCCGCAGATTAATCCCCTTTCTACATCTTCTTGTATGAGGGAGGGTTGCGGCCCTAATACAGCAGTTTTTCTCATTCGTGAAGGCAGCGTCACCTAGCGGCTAGCGTGCTTGAAGCGGAAGAAAGGCAGGACTCCGCCTTCCTCATGATAGACCTCCCCCCCCCCCCCGACACACACACACACACACACTGCAACTACAACTACTTGGCTTTGGGATCCTTTACCTTGACTTCAGATAGACTCGACTGATCCCGGAAGAGCATCCCTTCATTGGCAGGATGTCGAATGTGTCCTTGAGCTCTTCAGGATTGTCCCTGTCACGTGGCACGCTGTAGCTCGTGATCATGACAATCGTATGGGAGACGCCCGAACCCCCAATCATCCTCCTCTTCCTCATCTCTACCCTCGAGTGCAGGATGAGTGCTAAGGAAACTTGTCCCGTCCCCGAGCAGTCCGCCTTTCCTATTCGAGGGGTTTGTTCACTTTTGCATCACCGAAATATCCGGCTTTTGTTTCCGCACAGAGCTACCACAGTGGTTCCTCCTAACTTGCTAAATCATTTAGAGCCTCTGTCAGATGGTGCAAAAGCCGTTAAATGTTTTCGGAGTCGTTAGTGTCGTCGTACAGTGACAAACTGACAGCAAAGCCCGCTATCCCTGGTAAACACCTTGTCTTTAGTGACTGGGGTGAGTGTTCTGTTTCGCACACAGAATTACAGATAGTACTATATAAATATGTAAGTACTATAAGTATTTGCTAGACATTATGTGATGTACCTTCCTGTCCTTAATATGTTGTCTTGCTACAGGTAATGTGTTTACCTTACTTTACGTAATTGCTATACATATATAATGTGTTGTTCTTTGTCATACGTTGTGTTCTGTGCCTCGTTATAGGAATCCCAAAATTTGTACCTGCGTGAAAAATAATGCAAAGACCAAAAAAACAAACAAACAAACAAACAAACAAAATCAAATAAATAAAAACCGGCATTAACGTTTACACAGTTATGTTGCCATTTAACGTTAAAAAAAGTTTTTCTTTTCACCTGACGCTCAATTGTAATACCTTTACAACCCAGCTGATAAGAAAAGTTGAATGTTCCGCACTAGAGTGGCTGGACTTCAGCAGCACTGAAAATCTTGTCCTTTATTGGACACCGAGCTTTACAGTTTCACGAAATATAAACTGTGTTGTACAATATATTTCTGTGTTTCTGAGCTCTTACTCTCTCTCTCTATATATATACTCTCTCTCTATATATATATATAGATATATTTCAAGGCGTCCACACTCGTTCGCTCAGTGTACAGGCTTTTACTACATTTGGAAAGAAAATTGTAAATTTATTTACACGCGCGCAAAAAACAAACTAACACACACACACACACACACACACACACACACACACACACACACACACACACACACACAGAGAAATAAATACACTTCTTAATAAAGGGATGAAAGTTAAATTTAGGGCGGTTTTTTTTTACTAACCATTGAAACACATTTTTTAAAACTAGCGAACACGGATTAATAAGTTACTTCTGATAAACACATGGTGTGTTACACTGTTTTTACAGCACATCAGATGCAGCAGTAACAACAGAGGTTGACAATGACGACACCAGTGACAGGGAGCGAGGAAGAGGGGTAGTGTGTGTGTGTGTGTGTGTGTGTGTGTGTGTGTGTGTGTGTGTGTGTGTGTAGGATAGGCCTGATTATTGTTTCTTTTGTTCTGTCTCTCATCATCAAGTCATATTCCTTTGCTAATAAACTAATTCTTTTTATTATTAATACAACTCTCCAAACCCGGAAATCCTTCCTGAATTTCTTGTGACTCCATTTTCTGTTGAATCATTGTTCGTTATAACTTATATTATCATTTATTTTAGTCTCTGTAAAGGATCGTCAAGACATTTTGAGCCTAAGGCAGAAGACTATCATCTTTCTCCACGCTCCCCGTCAACTGTCTCCTCATGTAAGTGTATATTTGTGACCGTCTCGGTGTCAACCTACATTCTATTCTTATTCTAACGTCATCGTCCTTTTTATGCCACCGGCGGGTGGTGCACCCGTCATTGTGGCCTTGTCACCACTGTCACCATACAGTCGCCACGCCTCTGTGCCTTATTTCTGGGAGAGTGGGTAGGAGAACCTTTAGAACCCGACTGTCCTGCTCACCTTTGTCAGGGCGGTCAGGCAGTTGCAAATTAAGTGCTGTTGCATTGTGGTCCCGCGCATCCAACTGACAGTCTCCGCCAAGCGGAGGTACTCTCGGCTTGGTTAGTGTCGCCGAAAAGGTAGCGGCCATCACCGCTGTGAGAGGCATCCTCATCACTAGGAGAGGCTTTGTCATCACTGGGAGAGGTGAGTTTGTGTTTCATAAGCTTGAGATAAAAGCACTGAACAAAATATCGGCACAAAAAAGATAGGTGTGAGACCAGGATGTATATTATAATCAGGCCTGACGAGAGGGGGGGACAGGGGGGTCTGGTGTACCCGGGCCCGCAGTTGTGAAGGAGGGCCCGGCCTTGGTCAGTGGATTTTTTCCTTCTTTTCCTTTCTCTTTTTCTTTTAAGGAAATGTTGACGCAACATTCCTCACTCTGGGGTTCTTTTTCTATCGAGTGGGGTACTACGTACAGGTTTGATCCTTTAACATCATTTGTCCTCATTTACTAACCCCTAACCTGTAAACAACTCTATGTTCAAGTAGAGATAAAAATCTTAGTGCACTTGTCCTAATTTTTGTAGTTTATGTTACGTTACTGAATGAAATAAACATATTGATAAATTGTAAACATATTATTATATACTGGGAAAATAATTTACGATTACAATTAGAAGGGGCCCGCGGCCAAGTCATCTGCCCCGGGGCCCGTGCTGGCTCTCTGCGGCCCTGATTATAATCACGAGTTTGGAAAAGCCATGCAGCTGTTTATGAGAATACCACTAAGATATTTTTATCACATGCTGGTGTGGCAGTTTCCAAGAAAATGTAGGCCGTAATTTGTCCAGCTGAGAGGGAGGCTGGCTGATGTTCTTTTGTATTGTCGTGATATGTCGACTATCGCATATAGACATACTTAAAGCGCTAGTAGTGTGCAATTTGTTCCGAATGCTTGGGCAAAGCTTTGTGCAAGATACTCTTTGAAAATCTGTGGGAAACACGCCTTCTGTTCTCGAGGTACACGACTACACAGGAAGATAAAAATCGTGACGTCACGTGTGTACACAGATAGTCTTATTAACATGTGGTCTCAGCTCTTACATTGGCTGAGGCCTTCACAACGTGAACTTATTGAAGTACAATGCTGACGTCATGTCGTCGACGTCTTTCTGTGTTATCTGTTATTCTGCGTTGGTTATTGAAATAGTCTAAGGGTGACTTTTCCATTTCTTGAAGGTTACACTGTCGGCTTTAACTCTAAATGCGGCATCAATCATCATAAAATCTTTTACTGTATTTTGTTTGTTTGTTTTTCCGGAACATCTGTCACAGCTGTGTCAGCAGGGGCTGACAATGCCGTCATCGCTTGGCCTGCTTGTCGTCGCTTCCGTCTTGACCGTCGCCCTCGTGACGTCAGCATGTCCCACCTCAGGCGCCACAGCAGATTTGCGGTCGCTGTTGATTGGCCGTTGTTTGCAGTTCTCCAACTTTGTCAATCCTGCAGCAGTGTGTGACGTCACGACTAGCAGGTCAGTGCACACGAGCCGTCACTCGCCGCCGCCTCCGTGAGTCAGTGAGCATGAGATGGTGAGTGTGTAGCGTGTCATCATGACACAGCGAAGAATGTTTGAGGAGAAGAGTGGAGCGAGTTTCCAAGAGTCAGCGCGTGCATCAAGAGCCAGCTAGCGTGTTGGAGGACGTGCTTGAGTCCAGCCATTAGGCAACACCGTCTTTTTCTTTTAGTGTAGCGCTTGCTGTAGACCCCAATCTTCATTAGACATTATTATATAATATTTCCCTTTTAATCCCTGTTGGAGGCCATGACATTTATGTCCACTTGCAGCAAAGACGGCAGAATATAGCTATGAAATTCTGATATTTTAAGCCGTTTTTTTTTAGAGAAAAACTGCAGAATTCTCCACATTTTATTTTTGTCTCTCCATTTGACGAGTTCCATAAATTTAAAGTACTAGTTGGGCGCAATAATTTTCTGATAATTGGTTGAAGCTCAGTGAGAGTTACAATTTCCACATATCTAGGTAAACATCCCCCTTCCTTTTTTCGAGATAAACATCGACAAACATCATCATGCTCAGAAAGTGCTCAGCTAGAGGGAAAGCTGGGAACATATGTTAACCAGTCCACCTCACGATGTTGACCTCTACCTGTGCACGGGGATGTTTTGGAAGGGTATATCTGGAGAGAGGAAGAAAGATATTCACCCAGATTTGGGAAACAGTATCGTGCACTTATATTTATCCAATCATTAGGAGAACCTTTTGGATCCTGGTAGTTCTTTACTGATCATGTGACACTACCCGCCCATAGATGGCTTCACCATATCACCGTGTACAGAGACAGGAAGCTTGTGTGTGGTGTAAACCTAAGTAGCGTATATATATATATATATATTCATATATATATGTGTGTGTGTTTAATTATGGCTACATACAAAATGGTGTATCTTGTGTCTATTAGAACTAAAGGTTAAAACATTGTGTTTTAGACCAAACTGCTCGGCAATAGCAGATCTCTTTATCTCGGCTTTTGCTTTTCAAGACGTTTGCAACATCAGCGTCAGTCGCTACGACAAGTTTCTGGAGGCTACAAGCTACCCACTTCCACCTGACAAGGTGAATGATTTGTTAGGAGAGCTAATACAATCCGCTTTGTTGTTTCCCTTGTGACATAAGGGCGATCTTCATATCATAAACAATAACTATGGAAATTTCCTTTCCGATCGTTTTGAGAGATGCAAGTTTATTTTATTATATACCAGGATTTTTTCAATATAGTAGTAATTATATTTTCAACTTATTGTAAGACTTTACGTGAGTGTTTGTAGTACGTCAAAAGTCACGTCGGGTGTACTTGCTCCACGCCAGCTGTAACACGTAAAGCAGACACTGCATGGTTCAGCTCTCTACTCGACCTGTGACACATGGTTCATTTCTCAAGACATGTGACACGCGGTTCATTTCTCAAGACATGTGACACACGGTTCATTCTCTACACATGTGACACGGTTCATTTCTCTACACATGTGACACATGGTTCATTTCTCTACACGACATGTGACATATGGTTCATTTCTCTGCACATGTGACACATTGTTCATTTCTCTACACGACATGTGACACGCGGTTCATTTCTCTACACATGTGACACATGGTTCATTTCTCTACACGACATGTGACATATGGTTCATGTGACACGGTTCATTTCTCTACACATGTGACACACGGTTCATTTCTCTACACGACATGTGACATATGGTTCATTTCTCTGCACATGTGACACATTGTTCATTTCTCTACACGACATGTGACACGCGGTTAATTTCTCTACACGACACGTGACACATGGTTCATTTCTCTACACGACATGTGACACATGGTTCATTTCTCTGCACATGTGACACATGGTTCATTTCTCTACATGACATGTGACACGCGGTTCATTTCTCAAGACACGCGACACGCGTTTCATTTCTCTACACATGTGACATACGGTTCATTTCTCAAGACATCTGACATACGGTTCATTTCTCTACACGACACGTGACACGCGGTTCATTTCTCTACACGACACGTGACACGGCTCACTTTGTGTCGTAGAGCCTGTTCTGGGGAGGTGTTAACGCCTTTGTACACCAGTACAGCGAGGCAGGCGCACGAATGGTCACGCTTGAAGACACATTGACAGGTTAGACAAAATAGTTGCAGACTACGTTACCTGGCTATATGTACAAACATTTAAGAGACTTTTCTCACAAGTTGTATGTCATATTAATGACTGACTCTTGATAATGACATAAACTCGAACCAAAATAATCCTGATGTAGTTACTCGGGTGGACAACATGACCCCACAGACTTCAAGGACTGTTTTTTCTACCCTGTTATCCTGGTTAGCATTTTGCAAAATGTAGGTATCATGTGTAGCTAAAAGACAATTCACGACATTGCACACACTTTGTCCCCAAAATGTCCAGCGACCTCATTTCCAGGCGTCAAATTTGCAGGGTACATGATCAACCTCTTGACCTTCTGTTCTGCACCTGGTGAGCCGAATGGGATTGGAGGACCCGGAACAAAGTGCCCCGGCTTTAATGAGAGCGATATCTGCCCTTCCAGTGCGCTGATTAGTTTCTGGACCGCAGCTTCTCTAAACGTTAGTTATTGACAGCCGTGAGTAGTCATATGGTGTGCTGACAGCTGTGAGTTGCTATATGGTGTGCTGACAGCTGTGAGTTGCTATATGGTGTGCTGACAGCTGTGAGCTGCTATATGGTGTGCTGACAGCTGTGAGTAGTCATATGGTGTTCTCATAGATGTGAGTTGCTTAATGGTGTGCTGACAGCTATGTGTAGTCAAATGGTGTTCTGATAGCTGTGAGTTGTGAGATGCTATATGGTGTGCTGACAGCTGTGAGTAGTCATATGGTGTTCTGATAGATGTGAGTTGTTTAATGGTGTGCTGACAGCTATGTGTAGTCAAATGGTGTTCTGATAGCTGTGAGTTGTGAGTTGCTATATGGTGTGCTGACAGCTGTGGGTAGTCATATGGTGTTCTGACAGCTGTGAGATGCTATATGATGTGCTGACAGCTGTGGGTAATCATATGGTGTTCTGATAGCTGTGAGATGCTATATGGTGTGCTGACAGCTGTGGGTAGTCATATGGTGTTCTGACAGCTGTGAGTAGCTATATGGTGTGCTGACAGCTGTGGGTAGTCATATGGTGTTCTGACAGCTGTGAGTAGCTATATGGTTTGCTGACAGCTGTGAGTAGCTATATGGTTTGCTGACAGCTGTGAGTAGCTATATGGTGTGCTGACAGCTGTACCCGTACTACAGGTAGTTTCACATGTGCTCTAGAGAGACGGTAAAGTAGTAGTGTAGGCGCTGTGCGATTATTCACCGTGTAATCATTTTATAGTCATCTACACAGGGTTCATTTTTTGTGCGATCATTTCACAATGATAATTTCGTGTGTGATCATTTCATTGCGATCATTTAATGGGCAAAATTTTATAGGTGATCATTTCATAGAGAGAAGTTCATGTGTGGTCATCTCATGTGTGGTCATCTCATGCGTGGTCATTTCATGGGTGATCATTTCAATTACATAGCTTTAGCTGGACTGACTACCATCTTGATATCAAATCTGAGGTTAACATCAATAAATTAAGACAAAGTTCATTCCGAGCGGAGGCTACTAATTTATGTTGAGAACATTTTCAGCTCTAAGCTGTTTCGTATAAAATCTCACAAATGTCTGTGTTTGACTGAAACAGTTTGCATCCAGAGCCCGGGGCACCATCTCCATCATGCTCAACGCCAGCAGAGTCGCTTTCCGCCAAGACTCGTAAGCAAAGTGGGATTGCTGTGACGTAAGCATGTCGTAATTGCCACGTAAGCATGTGGTAACCAGGACGCAAGCATATATTTGTGACGTAAGCATGTTGTAATTGCCACGTAAGCATGTTGTAATTGTGACGTAAGCATGTTGTAATTGTGACGTAAGCATTAGGTTATGAGGACGTAAACATCATTGCATGTGGCTTTTAATGACGAGAAAATGGGAAGGAGAGAGAGAGAGAGAGAGACTGACATTTTGCACGTGCTTTCAGGGTTTTCAGTCGCTACGAAATTCCCAATCTCACGGCTGGCAACGTCACGGGAGCCAATATTTTGCTTGTCCACGCTCCTGGCGACGAAATCAAGTAAGTTAACACGTAATCAAACCTTGAACTCGGATTCTGGGAACAATAGAAGTCAAGTAAGTTAACACTTAATCAAACGTTGAACTCTAAGACTCTAAGAACAATAAAAGTCAAGACTCGCTGGTCTGGTCCGCCTCAACAAAGTGCAAGAGGAACATGGCGGCTGATACGAGGGGAATCATCTGCCAGATTACTTCCTTTACCTTCTGCCTCAAACCTCAGGAAAAGATTGCTTCAGCGTTTTAATGTTTTTTTCTTTATCGTTCACGGTGGAGCATGAAGTGACCAGCGCTCACACATGTCTGCCACATGCACTGATAGGCTACTCAATAGTTTGGGTGCGTGTGCGCATGCGTAGATGTGGGTGCGCGTGTGTGGATGTGTGTTTTTGAAGTGGACATGCAAGCATTTGTACATGCATTTGGTATTTTTGTGAATGTGTGCGTGTGTGCGCGAACGCGTGTTACAGAGAGACATGCGAAGGGCCCAGTATCGCAAATCTGACGAGAAGACTGGCCGCCAAGAACATTTCTGCTACCTGCCAGGAAAACCCGAGGTAAGTTGATGAAGTCACCACCGTGTAACTAGAGGCAACACCAGTTTAGGGAACTGTAAACAGATTCTATAACTGCACAGAGCAGCGACATCTAAGTCCTGTTCTTTTCCTCTTGTACAGATAAAGACTTCTAAAACTTGAATTGCTAGCAATTCGTGTAAAATGATTTTATAATCCATTTGTTTCAGAGAGGTTCTTTGGCTCTTTTGTTTGGACGACCCCACACAGAAAGCGTGTGACAATGCTGCTAGTGTTAGGACGACTTCTCCCTCCCTTGTCTGTGTCCTGACCATGGTTGTCGGTGTAGTTAAACTCCTTCAGTTCAGAGAGACCGCGCCATGACACTTTGGTGTTTGCTATTTGATTGACTGATACCTTGGCTGCTCCCCCTCCACCGTCAGTACCACTACTACCACTCCTATGACGCCGCCCATACCACTACTACAACTACCACCACCATCACATCTGCTATCAACATTGTTGCCACCACCACCTCTGCCCACCACTACCGTGCTTTCCCCATTGTGTATAGAGAATACTACTCATGAAACGAACGTCACGTGGGTGTATTGCCTCGTAATGCAAATTGTGTTCCTTGACATGTGTACCGATCAAAATATCATTCTTGATGTCGTTTATCGATGAAAATGTGTTCTTTGCTACCGTGTATGGATGAACATGTGTAATTTAATATGGTGTATCAAAGAAAAGGTGGAAGAAACCTTTGTATGGTGCTTAAGACCATGTATTGTACTATCAATGGTCAGCTACAGTCAACCCTGTTAAAATGTTCACACTAACTCTCGCCACTGTTACTCCCTTTCCCAGACTTGAAATTATTTGCTTACATTTTAACCCTTACATGTGAATCACTTGTTTTAGATTCTCTTGCTGATATAAATAGAAACATAACAAAGACTGTATTAAGAAGAGTGGGTGGTTAGAGAGATTTCCCTCATAGTCAAGGTAGCTGTCAGCACAGAGATCAAAGCAGCATCTACCTGCTTCATATAGAATATCCAAACCTTGCGAGACTCGCAGTTTGACCAAATAAAGCCACCAGAACATTGCAGTTCAATGTTTCTGACCAAACAAAACCTAGAGGGTTGAAATGTATCGCAGGCCGGAGAGAAAGATAAAGGAATGCAACTCGTAATGAAGATAAATCCGACCTCTTCATATTTATAATATGATACTAGGCATCTCGAGTCTCGGCAACAATTCTGGAACTGATGAGGTAGATGGTGCTGACACTCCCTGGACGCGTGTTTGAGTTGCTTCCACTCCTCAGCCCTCCCTCTTCCGATAAAAGTTATTTATCATCAAGAAGCTAAACTCGACACGCGAGATAGAGCGAGAGAGTGCGAGCAGGTGTTAAGGAATCCGATATCTAGAACATTCTTCAAAACTTTGAAAATCTGTTCTCTAGGGACATGCCATTGCGTTTGAGAGGAATTCTGGTTCCGCCGATAATAAAGACATAAAGCACCAGCACGAAAAACCTGAGATTTATTCAAATCGAAAGAAGAGAGAAACTCCGATGCGCGCTTAACCGCTCTGCGCGCATCAAAATGTTATTTGCATGAGCACGAAAATAGGAGTTAGCTTCTTTCTCTCTCTCTCCTTTTGTGATTGTGTGTGTGTGTGTGTGTGTGTGTGAGAGAGAGAGAGAGAGGGAGAGAGACAGAGAGAGAGACGGAGAGAAAGAAAGAAGTAGAGCGACAATATATATATATATATAAATGTCTGTATACATACTATCGTTGTTTGTATGTATGCCATCCTGTATGCATGCTAGTCTTTAATAATCGTGAAGACAAGTGTCATTAGGTTTGGCAAGGTCTTTTGCTGCTCCAGTAACCGGGAACGTCTTCAGTCTTTTGATTTACGTCCCCTGGCTGTCTGGAGTTGTCGATGATGACCGCCTTCTACTAGTTTTCTGGCCACTCACGTGCAGCAGCGAAGCTCACGCCGATGCTCAGCGGAACACACACCTCCCCCCACTCTCTCTCTCTCTCTCTGTGATGTGCGAGGGGGTGGGAGTACTCTGCACCATACGGGTATCGACCGGGTAGTGTGTTCACGTCCAGCGTCGTACCCAAGTCCTCTAGTTACCAGGATGGATGATGCCTGACAACAGGTGTCGCTCCAGCGACCAGTCCGTGGCGGGTAGCGTGTGAAGAGCCAGTAGCAGCAGTTCAAGTAGCTGTGTTGTCCACCTCCAGACCACCTCCTGCCTAGTTCGCCTCCTGACTACCTCCTGCCTCATCCACCTCTGGATTGGCTCCTGCCTCTAGTCCGTGCATTATGTTTAGTGTCACTAATAATACCACTAACATTATTGCAGTCCCACATTTCAAACCACGGAGCATTCACAGAGCTACAGACAAATCGTGACATGTCACTCCACTGAACTTAAACTCTTGGCGAACCGTCGGTTATTTTATTTTTTTTTTACTTCATTTAAGCAGCTGAAGTCTTTAAAATAATTTCAAACACTACATAGTGGACTTGCACGTGTATGGCAGGTATCGGTTAAAGCAACAAATGATAATGGGAGAAATATTCTGTATAGTTTTATTAGATTGAGTAATCCGAATTCTAGAAAATATGTCATGTCAAATAATTTTATATTTTGCTAAATGCAGCTGCAGGGGCGACAAATGATTCTATCGACAATAAAGCCATTAGACCCAGTGAGATGAATTTAAATTCAAAAAAAGAGTTTGAGAAATTACAGTTTACAGTTAATAGCTGTGGGCGTATATCCATGTTTAATTTGCAATGCTATTTTTGAGGATAGTTAGAGAGGTGTGTGTGTGTGGGTGTGTGTGTGTGTGTGTGTGAAAATATTCCCAGCGAAGACTTTTCTTACACATCTGAACAGGCATTTCGCATACACATTAATGTTCATGGATTTGTCGATTTTTTTTTACATTTTTACTTCCTAAAATGAAAGGTGTATATCCATATAAACAGTTCGCTAAGCTTAGTTCTCTCACCGTCAAACAAATATGCTTGTGCAAGTGTGAGCCTCTGACTTCAGTACAGTGTCTTTTACTCCAACAATGAAGTAAACTTCCCGACTATGGCGGCAACCAATGGTACTAATGACCTCACAGACCTCTACCCGACTCTACCATCTACCAACGGCTGTGAAGAGGACGTGGCCATGACCTTGCCTCTGTTTGAAGCCGCCCTCATGGCATGGAAAGCGGCGAGTCCTGTTATTATCCTGCTGGGTACCATCGGAAACACGCTGATCATTGTGGTGCTTCACAAGTCAAAGGTCATGAACTCTACCATGACCTCGTATTTTCTGGCGACAGCTGTGTCCGACTTGCTGGGCCTGTACGTATTCCTGGGGTTGAAGTGGCTGAGGCACCAGTTTGACCTCGAGGTGTGGACGCTACACGAAGCTGTGTGTAAGCTTGGTACGTGGTTACAATACGTTAGCAACGTCATGTCTACGTGGACACTGGTCGTCATGGTAACCCAGCGAGCCCTGTCCGTCTTTTGGCCTCACAGGGTGAACAGTTTGTGCACGCCCCGCTCTGTCAAGTTTATAATCATCGCTTTGATAATGTTCGCCGCCTTATCGAACAGCCACTTTCTCTACTTCTCCACCATCTTTGAACTGAAGGTGGAGAACATCACCATCTTGAAATCGTGTAACGAGAACTATGAAGATGTAGCGACATCCATCGCCTTCAGGATCTTCACGTGGATCTACACGTTAACCTTCTCCCTGCTGCCCTTCGTCGTTCTTCTCGTCGATAACATCATTCTGATCAGGACGGTGATGACGTCAACACGCGTGGCGCGCATGCGCTTGGCTGCCGGAAGCGAGCAGCAACTGATGACCCGCGAGAAGAAAGTGTCGTCGATGACTTTGACTTTGATCTTCACCTCATTAGCCTTCTTCTTGCTCAGCTTTCCTTACGGAGCGTTCGGCATCGCTCAGATGTTCTTCAACGACCAGTTACTGGCCGACGCCGCCACCTTCCAGCTGCTCTCCTTTGTGTGGACCATCTGCACGCTGCTGTGGTGCTCTAATTATGCTGTCAATTTCTACTTATATTTTCTAACAGGAAGTAGATTTAGAGCCAAGTCGGCTGAAATTTTGTGTTGTTGCAAGATTGTGAAGATTCGTGACTGTGACTTCCCGGACAAGTACTGTTCCACTCTTCACACGATGCGCCTTGGACAAAAAGCAAAAACAAGAACGAAGATGAACTAAATAAAAATATAGAACATGACTAGGACTGGGAAAAAGTTTGTTTTGTTGTCATGGAGAAAATCGATATAATGATACATGAGGAAGTTTAATAACAAGAGGCTGGTCCTTCAGTCAAAAGCAGAGACTAAGCCACAATGATAATGACAATGCAATGATAATGATGATGACAATGACAATGACCAACTTTATTTGTCCCAGTGGAAAAAAACATTGCATGTCTCGATGATTTTCTGATGGCGAGAGAGAGAGAGAGAGAGAATTAAAATGGAGAATATTCGTCAGTGGATGTCTAGTAGCCATGGTAGATTTACCATGGAACTTCCCGAGACACCCTCAGTGTACCTGAAACTACCTCTAGTCTCAGGTGTAGATGAAGATGAAGCGCGTTCGTCGTGACGACCGTTGGCAGGCACGCTCAGTAAATGTGTTCATCGTGATGACCGTTGATGTACATCTCGGTGTTAGCCAACGACTAGCGGCAGTGTGATGTATCGCTGCATTGTGTTATTCTTTGACACGTCTTGCTGCGGTTGACAATATTAACTGAAAAGAAAGATGCCACAACAGTCCCTGACCATAACTAGCAGTAGACATCACCATTGTATCAGAAGCGGAATTAGAAATGTGGGAGAGACTTTTTAATAAAAGAGGAAAACTGAAAAGATGACGACGACGACGGAGACGATGATAATAATAATAATAATAATAATAATAATAATAATAATAATTATAATAATAATTAAAAAGAGTGATTACCTACCTTGAGCGCATACTCTCATCGGTTTAGACAAGTAGGAGACATGGACAAAATGTGACGGAAGGAAGGAGAAATAACTATGCAGACAAGTAAGACAAACATAGAAAACACGGAGAGAAATAAGGGAACAAACAGTGAGGATGGCGAGTGTCATACATCTACACATCAAGATGAGCAGGAGGACTAGTCTGTAATCACATATATTGACAGCTATGTTGATTGGTGTGAGGACTAATGCTCGTGGAGCAGATGTGTTTTCAATACACGTGTAATTAAAGGATACGATGGTGGGTAGATGGCGGATGTGCAAGGGAAGATAGTTCCACTCTTTTGCAGCCCAGTAACTAAAACTCCGGTGACAAGCTCATCATCAGAATAACCACACTGAAACGCAGATGACTGAAAAGGGGCCAGTAAAGGTAGTCTGACAATATAAATGTAAGGACATGTGGTAACTTTAGTTGTAAATATTTAATAATGTGCAATAATAGTCTGTAAAGCTAGGTCTGTTATGAAATGTAGGAAACATGAATGAATCAACAAATAAAAGCATCATTCAAACATCTAAATCAAAATGATCTCTGACTTGCTCAGGCCATATTCAAGAATTAAAATAAAAAGGATTACGAGAAATATTAATGATCTCCACACATTTCCCTTTAAACTGTCCCATACTGAATGTGAAAGTGTATTACAGTATACACACTAATTAAAGACTAATGACCAAAGCAATAGGACCTGTGATATCAGATGTGATATCAGCCAGATGCTACAAACTATCATTCAAGGCGGATACCAAAGGTCTGCCTTGTGCAAAAAGGTTAACTTTACTCAACTGTTGCGATCACTTATGTAAAATTACTGATAGGCCAAAGGCGGAAAGCTGAAAACTTTTTTTCTGAAGCCACAAACAAACCTTTTTTCTCCTCTTAATGTCATCTGACCTGCACAGGACACCAACAGGTAAAACCTAAGTCCTTAGTTTTGAAATGAAAGAACAGTTCCTTGACTGGTACCTGTCGCAGGGGGACCACATGAATAGACCCGTTATTCACGCCTGTCTTGGGGGATAGTCAGCAGGTCTTAATTGACCTTTGTAAGCCAGTTCATCCTCTGGCGCCGTCCGAGATGTCTTGAGGGACAGTCTTCCACGAGGTGTCGTGCGGGCTCACAGGGTCAAACCAGACCAGCTTACGTTGCCACACTGCTGCAAGTCGATGTTCCTGCTGTACTGCGAGTGTGGCAACAGTGTTTTGTACCAAATTTCTTTGAAATTAAAAAAAACCTCAACTGAAACTGTATAAAAAGCGTGCAGCACTATCAGTATATGAAAAATATGAAATTACATTCTCGGGACGTGTAAAATACTGAGACAGTCTCGGTTTACTACCAAGATGGCTGGCTGGTAGCTTGCTTGATAAATCAGTTAATTATTCAACCCATTAATCATTCAATTAATTAATTATTCGATTAATTAATTATTAATCAATTAATGAATGAATCTCGCGACTAATACCACCGGCTGACCAGTTCCATCAGTTGGGGGGTTTGGGGTAGGGGGTAAGTTTTCTTAAAAAGTCGAGCAGAATCTGCGTTCGGCATCAGTACAGCAGAACTGTGAGCGACTTTTGTCATCTACACCTGGTGGCAAACCTCTGCTGTTGCAATAGGGTGCGGATTTCTACCTTGCAGCTGCTATCTCTGGAGTAGGGGGACTCCCAGGTACTTAACGGTGTTCAGCTCCTAGAGGTGTAAGCCCTTCATGTAGATATCTTTAACCAGGACTTTGCTCTTGTCAGGGCTGATCTTCATTCCATATTCGTTGGAACTGTCTGTTAGTCTGTCAGTCTGTTGCTCATGTCTAGCAGTTCCCTGATGCTGCCTGCTATCAGATCGGCATCATCCGCAATGCAGAGGATTCATAAAGGCCTTCGCTGATGACGATGGAAGTGTGATGCTCGTGAAGGGTCTCTCTCAAGATGTTCTCCAAGAAGATGTCAAACAGTACAGGAGATGGGGGTACCCTCAACGCAAAGAAGTCTGCTCGCTATTTGTCGATCGCTTTGATAATTTAAACGAAGCTCTTCACACTGTTGAATCAGGTTCCAAAGCCCCTTGTGCCAGACTCTGTCACATGTGTGTGTGTGTGTGTGTGTGTGTGTGTGTGTGTGTGTGTGTGTGTGTGTGTGTGTGTGTGTGATTCAAGTATACAAATTTTTATATAAGCACATGCAAAAATGTCAGGTATCATTGTTAGTAGTTATTGACTGTATCATGAGTAAGCTTACATTTTATAAGGATTAATGTGCAAGAACGAAAGACCGTGAATGACGTCAGTTGTTCGGAAGACGTGTATGGGTGACGTAAAAAAAGTGAAGGAAATGACGTGAGGGAGAGCGCGAGGAGCAGTTAGTTAGTCAGGTAGAAGAAGAGAGAGGTTTAGGACGGAAAGACAAGTAGAGTAGGAATTAAAAGAAGAATTTGTTGAGTAGGGCGTTTAGGAGTATATACATCGATTAGGTGAGTAGGTATTCTTGTAGATATTCAGAAAGGCAGGACTCAAAGGTTAGGGATTTTATTATTTTAAAGTAATCTGGATGTAGGAATCGTTTTTTAACTGACTTTCATTTGTGTGTTTTTCTTGTTTTCTTCTTTTATTCATACTTAGTAAAGCAGAGAGATTCCTTAGGCAAATCATTCTTTTTTTTGTAATTTGTGTGAAAGAACACGTATTTGTCAGGCTCCGTGTATGTGTTGAAAGGATTGAGTGACTGATACACTGCGCGGTGGTCGTGACAAAAATCCTTTTCAAATACGCACGTGAACAGCACGCAGAACATCAATGGACGGCAATGTTTTGTGTGGTTTACTAGACCAAGACTCAAAATTCGTTTATTGACGACCGAAGTGGGAGAAACAAAGCAGTCGTGTAACAGCGCTATCCGTCTTAATGTTTAGTAATCACTGTACCAAAAAGTTTACAAGCGATTCTAACACTGTCCTCACGCTTACTAAAGGAAAAGAAAATCTCACAATTAAAACGGTGTTTACAATGGAGAGGTGGTTCTGACGCCCTTTCTCAGGAGTGACCACGTGGCTTTTTAAAAATCAGTATCTTCCGAAATTAACAAGTAACATTGGAGAAAAGAAGATGTTACTACATTCTCATCTCTTGATGTCGGATGTCGGACGACACTGACCTAACGTTTTGGTCATCGTCGGCGACTGCGACTGTTAAGAGAGGTAAGACAGGTAAGACAGTTTAGACAGTTTAGACAGAGGTAAATAGACAGAATGAGACAGACTTTTCTCATCCCTAAGAGCCTTGTCATGTGACAAGTCTAAAGATGTCGGTTAATTTATAGTCTTTCTAGTTCTTTTTTTTATTTGCTTCTGTTTTGAGTCAATTGTCCCCATCACTTATCTTTGCCTCCCTTCTCTTATCACACAGACCTTGTGTGTCCGGTGTAACCTTAGAGACCACAAAACCACCGGATGAATATAAATTCAAGAATTTAATTGTGTACAATAACTTATTTAAGAGAAATTAACTCTTGCTTTATGTTAGCATCTTCACAGTGAAAGGGTGAGTACGAGAGGGACAGGGCTTGTTCCACTGTGACAGGATGATTTGCATCATGGCGGGGACTATCACTGTGGCACAGTGAGTACTAATGTCACATGTAGGAGGGGAAGGCATCGCAGCGTCGGCCACACTCCAAGGTTCCTTGAAGGATAGTCTTCGACAGGGTGTTGTGCCGGGTCACATGACCAAAGAAGACCAGCTTACATCGCTTGATTGTTGATAGTAGAGGTTCCTGATGTCATACCAGTATGGAAACCGTGCTTCGTACAAAGTCGAAGGTTTTGTGTTCTTTGTATGAGATTAAGAGCCGCCTGAAGGTCCGTGGTGTCACTGAAATGAAAGAGAGGAGCTGAGTAGACTGAGCAGAGGGCAATGGCGCCTGGAGTTGAGTGCTGGTAACAAACTGCCTTTAAATACATGGTGATAGGGACATTGGAGTTTATTCTGGTTAAAATTCGAATTGCAACGAAAACAGTTACAATGAATGACAGCGTCTCGTGATTTAAACGACTAGTGTGATCACCACTGACTATCTGCATGATGGTGGTGCAGGAAAGGACGCCAACTCTGTGTTGATATAACTCACGTAACTGAGAAGTAGATATGAACCCGTCTTTACGAATTATTAAGCAGTAACATATATATCAAAACATCTCGCTGGTTAACTCAAAGGCTTATTAAATACTGGTTTTTAGCTAGGCGTAAATTTTGTTCTTTTACCTTGCGTCCGTTCCTGCGTGCGTGCGTGCGTGCGTGCGTGAGTGAGTGAGAACATGTATCTTTGTGTACTTGTGCATACTTTTATGTCTCTGTATGTGGCTGTGTACTTGTATAGTGCATATCGTTGTACGTTCATGAATATGTCTTTTTATTAGTTGCAAAGGTAGACTAGAGCTTGTTGTACCTTTAGAATGCACAGGTCTGGGTGAACAAGTGTTGTATCGATGTCGCACGGTTTCTCGACAGAGCCATTGGAGTTTCAAGTCTGACTAACAGATTCCACGTGTAGTGTGATTCATCGTGATAGCGATGTTTTCCTGCTCCAGCCATCGACAAGATGTTCCTCCCCATCTCTTTCTGAAACCGCAGACATAAACTATAAATCGTTACTGCAAGGGGCAGCAATAACGTGAGCATCCGATCCTTCGATTTACGTCCCTTGGTTGTCTTGAGCTGTCGATGGAGACCGACTGTTGCTGACGCAGTTGTTAGCCCTACCTCGGACAAAAAACAGAACAAGGGGCGAGAAAAACTATTCATTTCGCTCATTAGGGGAAGAGACTCGCTGCCAGAGTCAGGGGTACCCCCTAGCGGCCGTGGTCATTAACAGAGGGGTAGTCGTTGCCCTGGGGTAACACGAAAAGATCAAGGACAAGCGGCTTGTCCTAAAGCGGTGTCCATACCCCGCAAATGTTGTTTTACCCCTGGAGCAGTAGTTGTAAGCGATAACAAAGCTGCCGCCGGCGGAAAAAATGTAATGTCCGAAGGGTGAGGGCATCGCATTGTAACTACATCCAAACGAGGCTTTTCCTTGAGTTCCTTTCCTTACCTTTACTTTGCGGAACACAAAGCTTTTACCAAACAAACCACTTTGAGCATTGTAGTTTCCAACCAAATAACATTCAGAGGAATAGATAAAATTTATTACCTATCGTGCAAAGGAAACATAATTAAAAGTAAGTGAAAGTAAAGAAATTTTCATATTTACTATAATTTGAAGATTTAAATTAAGTGGAGGTTAATATAAATATCGCATTTTAATATTTTTCTACAGAAATTACTTAGCACGTGTATTTGCTAGAATATCAGAATTATGTTCTTATGATCACCTTAACGACAGGCTTTTGCGCTGCCCAAGGCAACCAAGCAACCATCCCACCACACCCCTTCCAGAAAATCATTTCGTCTTAAATGTTAAGTGAGCTACCGTCAGTGAGAGCAACAAGAATTCGATTTCTAGACTATCCTTGAAGACCGTAAACAAATCTTTTCTCTCAAAAATTGTTGTCATTAAGCAGACAAATGGGGGTTTTGCCAATAAAAAAGACATTAGACACTAGCAAGGAAACATCACGAGAAAGACTTTAATCGAAAGAAGAGCGAGCATTTAATAGCTGTGCACGCTTTGAATTTTCATCTCCATTAGTAATAACAACAGGTTTTTATTACTAAAGATGTCTTTACCTATCTTCTCTCTCTTTCTGTGTGTGTGTGTGTGTGTGTGTGGCGTGTGCATGTGTTTGTATGTGTGCGGGTGGTGAATTTTTACGGATAAATTTTTAAAACTGTATTTTAAGTTCGTTTGTGAATATTTATAAAGTCTGCCTCACATTATTACCTCAGAGGCATAGCTCTGCATCTGGAGGTATGAACTCTGGCTATAGAAGTGACTTCAGTGTCTCCCTGTGCAATGACCGGCTAAACTTCCAGACTATGGCGGTAACCAATGGTACTACTGACCTCGCTGACCTCAACTCCACTCTACTCTCTGCCAATGGCTCTGGAGGAAACGTGGCCATGACCTTGCCTCTGTATGAAGCCGCCCTCATGGCATGGAAAGTGGCGAGTCCTGTTATTATCCTGCTGGGTACCATAGGCAACACACTAATCATCGTGGTGCTTTACAGGTCAAAGATCATGAGCTCTAACATGACCTCCTACTTTCTAACGATAGCCGTGTCTGACCTGCTGAACCTCCTCGTGTCCATAACCCTAAAGTGGCTCAAAGAACAGTTCGACGTTCAGGTCTGGACTTTACACGAAGCTGTCTGTAAAATTACCACCTGGTTACATTACACCAGTAACGCCATGTCCACGTGGACACTGGTCGTCATGGTAACCCAGCGAACCCTCTCCATCCTTGTTCCTCACAGGGTGGACATTTTGTGTACGTCTCGGTCTGTCAAGTTTATTATTATCGTTTTGTTGTTGTTCGCCGCGTTATCTAACACTCACCTTCTCTACTTCTCCACCATCTTCGAACTGAAGGTGGAGGACATTACGATCTTAAAACAATGTAACGAGAATTATGAGGATGTAGCGACATCCATCGCCTTTAGTATCTTCACGTGGATCTACACGTTAACCTTCTCCTTGCTGCCCTTCGTCGTTCTTCTCGTCGATAACATCATTCTGATCAGGACGGTGGTGATGTCAACACGCGTGGCGCGCATGCGCTTGGCCGCCGGAAGCGAGCAGCAACTGATGACCCGCGAGAAGAAAGTGTCGTCGATGACCATGACCTTGATCTTCACCTCATTAGCCTTCTTCTTGCTCAGTTTTCCTTACGGAGCGTCCGGCATCGTTCAGATGGTTTTCAACGACCAGTTACTGGCCGACGCCGCCACCTTCCAACTGTTGTCTTTCATTTGGAGCATCTGCACCTTGATGTGGTGCTCTAACCACGCCGTTAATTTCTATTTGTATTTTCTAACTGGAAGCAGATTCAGAGCCAAGTCAGTGGAGGTTTTGTTTGTTTGTAAGTTAAAGATGCCAACGGAACGTGCTCAGTGGTATAAAGAGAAGAAGACAACTAATGAAGACAAATCGACCGTAATGAGTCAGTGCAGTGACTTTAGTTGATGCGCGACAATGTTTGCAGGTAAGCGGCATTAGACGACAGGAGACAGTATGAGACAGTATGAGACAGTATGAGACAACTATATATGCTGACTGAAAGTAACTATAACGTTTTTTAAACAAATGGCATTTAGTACCTTCTTGATCTTGATGTGAGGTCGTTCATGTCAAGTAAAAAGAAAATGTCCTTAACTGTTCAGACACGTTTCTAATAATCCAGTTTTATCACTGATTTCGGAAAAAAGACAAACAGTTAAACAAACAAAGCGTGGAACATATTCTCACGCTGCAATGTACCGCACTTAGCAGGGTTAGCAGGCCCTGCTCGGACCTTTCCGAGTTTTGCACACGGCTGGGTGGGGGCTTTGCATCAAGTTTTCACGGATAGGACGCGATTCTATTTTCTTGTCGAGCCTGACCTACATTACATGCTGTAGCCAATCGGAATGCTTCAACACAGTCGCCTCCCTTTTACCTCCAAATTAGAAAATGGTGATGTGGTCGGAGGAAAGGTGAACGAGTATGATTTGTATGTGGGACAACTACCTGTGTCTGTTCGACACTGCCAGTCCAGAGTATCTCAACCGAGATAAGGCCAAGAATGTCTGACTTGAAATTGCTCGTGCTCTGGGCAGCCTCGATCAGATATGAAAGTTCTTCAAACAAACGTTGCGTCTGCATTCTCTCCGAGTCTTCCGAAGATATTTCTTTTAGAGAACATGAAAATAAGGCATTTAAGCGACTTTTTCGCGCTACCCACCCCTTACCCACATCTTTTTTTCTTCTTCTCTCTCTCCCTACTTCATCAGACAATGTTATTAACGTAGCAGCAGTAGCTTCCGAAAGTATCTGATTGCCTGCCATGTTGTCGACTACCCACAATGCGCTGAGCGGATGACGTCACCTCGCAGGACACTAGCGAGTGGCCTCGCTACGTGAGAGTAGAACGGTGCTGCAAGCTGCCTAGCAGGCAAAATCTTGCACGTGCAAACCCTGAAAACATTGCAGCGTGAGAATAGGCCTTTAGGTCTAGCACTAGTTATTTGCCGAGAAAATCCAACAAACACAGGGAAGGTGGGCGAGACGCCGATCTTTTAGTCAAAAGCAAAGGCGCTGCCGAGGGAGGGGAGGAGAGGAAACTGGAGAAACCCCCGACAACCAGCCTTGCAAACAGGTGTCACATGCAATTGTCACAGATAGTTGTCACACACACACACACACACACACACACACACACACACACACACACACACACACACACACACACACACACACACACACACATGTCACATACAGAGTGGCCTGTGACGAGATCTGAACCCAGAGCCCAGACCTTTAGTGGTGACAAGCGAACGTTTTAACCACTACACTTCCGGGTGTCCCGTCCAAGCGAAATTTGATCTCTTTGTTTAGTAGGAAAATGCTTCCACCTTGAGGGAATTTCGCACTATGGAGGAAAAAGAGAGGCTAACGGAAACCGGAGCACCCTGCCAAAACTCCCGACACCGAGGTGTCACGTACAGAAAGACCCAATAGGGTCTCTCACTACAGTAGTGACCACTGCACTACCGGGGTATTCAGAGCGTCCACAGTCAGACACCACTGAAGTACCTCGCCCTTGTGTACTGACTTGTAGAGGGCAGGCATGTAAGTGGCCGGAGAGCCCAACGTGAGCAGAGGTGCGCAAGAGGAGAGCACCTGTTGCCACAGAAGTGTGAACGACGACTGTGACAGATGAACCGTTTTGTTGTCGCTGTTGTTCCGCTTGAGTGAGCACTGAACAGCGCCACCTTACGCTAGACGAATACACTGCTGACACGAGTAATAGTCACCGGAATCAGATTGTCACAATTTACAGTTTTGCTCACTTCTTTTTCAAGGTAGTCCGGCTACTAGTCCTGCCACTAATAACACAAACCTGTTTGCGACGACCCGCACGATGGGTGCGAACACGTGGGAGATGGTCGTTGATGACAACAACAGGATCCAGGGCGATCCATGGCACTGACAGAAGCTGGTT
The DNA here is from genome assembly GCA_004794655.1 of Marisa cornuarietis. Lineage (NCBI taxonomy): Eukaryota > Metazoa > Mollusca > Gastropoda > Architaenioglossa > Ampullariidae > Marisa > Marisa cornuarietis. The sequence goes on along the minus strand of SMMW01000020.1, from coordinate 880,930 downwards.
TCGTGTGTAAGAGAGATGTGGCACAAAGGCAATAGCAGTTTGTGAGGTCCATGGCAGGAAAGGTCACAACACAGGTGACCATAGGGTCGAAGCAACATAATGCACTGTTTAGAAGTGGATGATATAAACACGACTACTACAAGAATGAAATGCAAGGAGGCTGCATAAAATGTACTGCAAGACAAACACGATAAAAGATATTAGAACTGATGAGGATGTAAAGTGAGGCGAAGTTTGAAGGAAGAGAAAACAGAACGAGCAACAAGAATTACATTTAAAATCTACGTAACGGCGAAGAATTTCGGCAACATAAAATAAGGCGATTACAAGCAGTAAATCAAAATCAAAAGAAAGCTTAAGAGAAACGAGAATACAACATGCAATTAAAAGAAACCTGTAATACGAATAAAAAGAAACGGTGATCAAGAAAGCATAAAAATCGTTGGAGAACAAAGCAACAGCCTGTCAGGCGCAGCCTCGTTTTCATCATTTTGAGGTGAACCAGACAGTCGCACTCGTGTATTTCAAATTATTTGAATGTATAATACATATTGTCGAGTTGTCCCGCGGTCCGGGTGGGTACTCGTGTACCGTGCGGTGAGGTCGTGTGACCAGCACGTGAACGTACCTAACGTTTCTCCTGTAAGCCGTTGGTGGTCCGAGCTACGAGCCACATCATGACTGTCTCCATAGTGCCTATAGTTTCCCGAGGTCAATGTATCGCGTTTGACGAGAAAATGTAGGAATATTCTAGCAAGATGTGTTCACATAAATTTCTAATACCCCACTCAGACATGACCCTTTTAAATATTGTTTAGGTTAGATTGTGTAAAGTTTAAAGAAAACAATTTATTCATAACACAGTTAATTTGAAAAATGAATGGAGAGTGTATTACTGGTGGTGGTACATTAACATAAGGGCGTCCTCACTGAGTCAACACTGGGACACAGCATCTGTGATATCGTTTGTCAATTACTGTTGTAGATACATGAATATATCGGCATTCAGACTCGGGTACCTGGGGTACCTTGTACATGTAGTGTTGTTGACACACAAATATGCTGACATTCTGACTGGATGCTCACCAGGGCACCAAGCAGCATGAACTGGTAGCCAGTGGAGAGAACAGTGGACTTGTGTACTTTGTGGAGCTTGTGACTGAGGTATGAAGCAGGCTAACAGCAAGGAGCTACAGCAATCATAGCCTTCATACAACACAGGCTCCGTGTGGCAGTGTGTGTAGGAGAACGTGGCTGATGTTATGTAGTTCACAATAAACAGACTGACAGACAGCTGCACTTTGTCTCTCAATCAGCTGTAACGATGCAAGTAACGATTTCCGACATGACGCAGTGGTGGTCTCACCTACTGTCAAGGTGAGTAGTTCGATACCCGATGGTCGTTTTTTTTCAGCTCATACGTAAGACGGTCTCAGGTATATTGTTGTTTGGATTCAGCTCGTTTTGCCATCAAGTCCTTGATGCCATTCATATAAGCTTGCAGAGTACTGATGTCTATAGTGTTGATGTCTATAAAGAGTGAAACGCAGTCGGCAGGTGGCGCAGTATGTCTGCGTGTCATGTGTACAGCACGTGGAAGGTAGCACATTGTGTTGTTCATCATTTCAAGATTCAAATTTCGTATTTTTTTTATACGAGTTAAAACATAAAAAGGTGGGCATATCACAGCATTCTCAGTACAATCCTATTCCAAGTGTTGTAATAATAAACAGACGAGACCAGACTCCATGTTTACTAAACACACAATTATCTTAGTTACATTTTACAGCGTACTAAATAATGAAAATCTTGAAATTAAAAACACATTTACAACGAAATGTATAATCAAGTATAATCCATGGCCTTATCAACCAGTTCTTTGTGAGCAATCACACTGGTGAGATGATGTTTGAGTACCAGTGTGACATGGTTTGTCACACAGTGTCATAGTGTGACAGGATGAGTACCAGTGTGTCATGGTTTGTCACGCAGTGTCATAGTGTGACAGGGTGAGTACCAGTGTGCCATGGTTTGTCACACAGTGTCATAGTATGACAGGGTGAGTACCAGTGTGACATGGTTTGTCACACAGTGTCATAGTGTGACAGGGTGAGTACCAGTGTGACATGGTTTGTCACGCAGTGTCATAGTGTGACAGGGTGAGTACCAGTGTGACATGGTTTGTCACACAGTGTCATAGTGTGACAGGGTGAGCATCAGTGTGACATGGTTTGTCACACAGTGTCATAGTGTGACAGGGTGAGTACCAGTGTGTCATGGTTTGTCACACAGTGTCATAGTGTGACAGGGTGAGTACCAGTGTGACATGGTTTGTCACGCAGTGTCATAGTGTGACAGGACGAGTACCAGGGTGTCACACTTGACTACACCTGTGTTTATAGAAATTACATTTTGCGTCAAGAGAAACCTGTTACTGTCACTTCTACCCACTTTATGAGGATTCGGTAGTTTATTACCACTTCAATCTACCCCACTTAACCCTGTCAGAGCTTTAAGGTGGCCAGTTCCTATTATAAATGGTAACAAAGTAAAGGTCGTTCCCTAACCTTTTGAGGTCGTTGGGTATTGAGGTGTTAGAGACCTCACTTACCTCGAGGCTGGCTTTACGTGAGGGCGGTGTCTCGTTTCCCTCGCTGTGTTACACCCCCCAGCCCTGTATGGCGTCAGGTACCCGTCACTGGGTCGACTGCCCTACTCGGGTATCGAACCAAGGCCTCTCAGTTAGAACGTCAGCGCTCTAACCACTTTGCTTTCTGCTTCTTGTTATAGAAATGTGTAGTTTACACTTTGACCAGTGTTTTTTTTTTTTAAGTAACAACCTCTTTTACGCGCAACTTGTTGCTGAACTGATATGTAGAGTATGGAACTCTTAGTGTTTACCGTAGAGTAACCGCAGACGTAGAAAGGGAGACTAGTAGCCAGAACAAATAAGGAATCAAATTATGCAGCAAGTAATATTGTAAGAACAAGAAAAAAACACGTTGTCTGAAAGTTAATAGTGACTGATGATAACAGTAATAAAAACAATAATTAGAATGGTAGCGGTGATTCAGGAACAGACAACTCTTTGTCGCTATTATTTGGTCAGCGGTGATTAAGTCCCCGGAAAGGTTAGGGGCGAAGTGTAACATGTCATTTACCTCAATGATTACAGATGATTACCCTGTTTATCCGTTGATCTTCGGTTTGAGTTGTTTTAGCTAAAGTGAGTTCCCTTGGTTTTATAAACGAATCAAGGTGTCGCCTATAGTCTAAAAAAGAGCCGGCGGCTAGAGAATGTTTTTGTGGAAATAAATGTAGCAGCGATCTCAACAACTTATTTTGTACAGGGATGTAGTTAATCAAATTCACGATGTCTTTAATGATCCAGCAGTCATCCGGAAGTTCCTCTCAACGGTAGGCAGTAAATCATTTTTGCTAGCGGCTCCTACAGCATGAGTGAATCTGTGAGCCATTATTTACCTGCCCTGGTTGTCTTACCTGTCAATGGCGAACTCCCTCTGTCCGCTTCACCTGTCGGCCTCACCTCGTGCACCAAAGAAGGCGAAGAGAGAAACTTCGGTCATTACACACAAACCCCGCCCCCTTGTTTCTCTCTTTCTCCATCCTCTCTTTCAATCAGACAGCAGTGGGCCGCCAAGTATACGTACATCAATTTTTTTTCTTTAAATGTTTAGAAGATTTGTGCAACATGGTGTCTGATGCAATGATAGGTGTTCTCATTTGTAAATGTTTATACAACAGTACTGTGCACTGACAGCTTTGATTTATAAGAACATTGTTTGTATGGACCTCTTCCACTCATGAGTTTGTCCAGTGTAGCCGCCACTAGTGAGGATTTGAGTTTTGAATAAATGTAGTATTGTACTGTTGAGTTGCTTGGTCTGATTTATCGGGCCTGACCAGTGTCTATGGTCTTTTGACTAACATCCCTGTCTCTCACATCGAGACTGCAGCAGGCAAGAGCATTCTAGCATCAACAGCTAAATAGTTTGAAAAGAGGGAAATATTTGCTGTTTACCTGTACATGATGCTAAAAAAAGATCTAATTTTCAAGTAAATTAAGGTTTGGTATCACATACACAGCATTACTACTGTCTGGGAGGTTTTTCGATGTAAAACGGTGTGTTAGAAAGAGAAAACATTTAAAACACATCGTGTGTTGTATTAGAAGTTTAGCAATAAAACCGTGCTGCCGATCGGAGAACCTATTGAAGGGGCAAGCAGAATAACTGACAAAAGGAGGCGACTTGTGTCACAAACACTATTGCCCAGTTACTCCTTCTTTGTTCCTAGGTTCTTACTTATGGCAATATTCTATAAGTAACTGTTAAAAAATTGAGTAACTTCTACTACTACTAAATGTGTTAATCACCTTTCCCCGTATGGAGGCTAATCCAATGTGCTTTTATTCACACATGCTTAAACTTTAAGTTGAAAGACTCTCATTGCTGTTTTACAGAAGAATTAAACGATTAAAGAGTTTGAAGACTTTTTAAATAAAGTGTGATCGTGTGTGACAGAGGGAGCAATGTGGACTTGTATATGTGCATATAGCAAAAGTGTGAATATATATGTATAGATGTGTACCTCTGAGTGTCTATATATATAGATATATATGTCAATGTATATATTTATACCGCTGTGTGTATGTCTATGTATATATTTATACCGCTGTGTGTATGTCTATGTATATTTATTTATATGTGTGCACCTCTGAGTGTATGTCTGTGTATATATCTATATCGTTATATCTGTTGTGTACCTTGGGGAGAAGGACACATGAAGATGACCAGAGAGTTGTAATGACCGTTCCCTGGGGGTAATCACACACTCGTCCCTTATCTCTCTACACACGAATGTCTCTCGCTGCGGAGAGGGCTCCCCTCCCTCCCATGTTCTTGACATCTGAGAATCTGTTGATGTCCTTCCATCGGTCGTTGCTGTCTCTTCCACGAGCACTGAAACTTTGGTACTGCCGCGTGCCACCACGTGACTCTTCCCTCACCTGTCAGCCTGACTGCAGTCAGAGTTTGACCTCAACTAACGAGGGGCCGACACTTATCTACGAGCTTCTGCCTCTGCTGTCTACCACCAAACAGTTACTGGTGATGAAGTGTTGAGCACCCTGTGATAGAGTGGGTCTTACACGCCTCCAACGACTAACTCTCAGCGGAGAATGTGAACAGCCTTGAACAGATCTCTGATACAACCTTTCACCCTCGACATTCCAGTGCCAAGACCCCGATTCTTCGACTGACAAGATGTTATCTCCGGCGATCGTCATCTCTCGCTGTTGGTGAAACTCACCATGCACACACTCTTTGCCATTCCGTTACCTGCCTATGGCCAATCACTACCTGGCTAGTACGAGACGAACAGGTGGTCACTGACTTCCTACTCACAATCCTGCGGACCAGTCGCGCATCGACGCTGTAACGTTTCGCGGCTCAGACTCCTTTCTATGTTTTTAGTTGTTCAAAGCGTTGGTAGATCAGCGGCACGTTCTCGGGAAGCCACGTGACCGTGTGACGCAAACTACAAAATTGCATCACGCTATGACGCGATAAGGTAATTGCAGACTCCTTTTGTAAACAAGATTTAATCTGGAATTCCACATGGCGTGGTGTAATTTCGGCCGACGCGGTCTAATTCAGGTGAGAATCCACGCCGACTACACCACAAGGTAAATTAATATAGTTGGTCGGCGTGGATCCCACGTAGCTTTAGTGTCTTCTAGGCCTTCAAAACGCGGCACCTAAACTGTGGAATGCTCTGCCATCGTCATTGTCCACTATCACCTCACCAACCACGTTTTGAAAAAGACTGAAGACCCATCTATTTATTTAAGACGGACTTAAACTTAAACAACCAAGCAGCACTTCTGTCTTTATTTTTTACTTTCGTGGTGTTTATCTATTTATTTACTTTAATTTTTCTTCTTATTTTTTATTTATTTTGTTATTTGCTGCGCAATGAGCATTCTTCTGAATGGATACCTCCGCATTACAAATGGACATCATCATCATCATCATCATCATCATCATCATCATCATCATCATCATCATCATCATCATCATCATCATCATCATCATCATCTAGGTGATCACCATATAGTTATCGAGTAACCTATAGCGTCCAATTGGTCTAAACCGGGGTAAGGCAGGATTAAGTTACCCAGTTTAACGTTTCCCCGGCATTCAGCTGAGATCTTCCAGACAAGACAGACCTACACGATGTCAGTTGTCACGTAATGCAATCGGGCGCCACACACTCTACCTTCGCAAGCACACTCACAACCACACAGTCACACCAGGCACTCGAACGCCCGATGCTAGCGACGCGTCGAATCGCTCCCCAGTACACAAAATTGACGCACGCACAGGGGAACAGTACGAAATGCACATTTATTAATGAAAAAAATAATAAAAGGAGAAAAGGAGGAACAAAAGGGGAATCAGAGGCTCCCAAAGATAAAAGAAACTAGCTCAAACTACCAGGCATCCCCCCCCCTCTCGACAGAGTGGGCAAAACAACCTAACGGGCACACACACACACACAAACCTTTCCTTTCCTTCTGTTGCAACTAATGGGTGAGTACAACTCATAGGCGCGGTCAGACATGTTTCCGACTGCTTCCGATGGAATTTAGAAAATCTACATTATTTCTACTACATTATATCAGCTCAGACTAAAATTGTGAATTCCACTGTGTGTAGTACATATTTACTGGTCATGCCTGCGGAACTTTCAACTTTTCGCGTGGTTTGTGGTCACTTTTTGTGGCGATACGCCTACTTCATGCAGCGAAGGGCGACGGCTGCCGCAACCAAACATGGCAAGGTGAGCACTAAGAGAGCACAGTGTGTGTTGCTTGCTATCATCATATCTAGTCTGCTAATGTGTTCTGGAAATGTTGAACTGAACCCCGGACCCTTCGAGGAGGAAATAATTCATGCTCCAAACGCAGCTGATCAGATGACAAGTGACTGCACTGTACCTGGCGTCTCGTTAACGGACACACTTGTCCCTGAGCTGCTTGCCACGGCAAATGTTCAGGAGGAAGTGGAAAATGCTACAACAATGACTGCTCTACACGATCTTATTGACAACCTCAGGCACATAGTCCTTGAACAAGGTACCAAACTCCATGCTATTATTACATATAACCATGAATCGTTGTGTGAGCGGCTTACACATCTGGATACTGCTGTCATGAATATTTGGGCAAAAGTGAATAAAAACAGCACGGACATTCTACACCTGCAAAAAGAACAGCAAGACATTCAGCTAGACCTGTCACGGTTAACGAACGAACTTGAGAGTTTAGAGATGCAATCGAGACGCAACAACCTCAAGATATTCGGATTACCGGAAGTAAACGGAAATCAGCACAATTGTGAAATGCAAGTGCTACATTTTCTGAACAAATATGCTGGGTACAAAACATGGAGTGATTCTGATATCGAAAGAGCTCACCGCATTGGAAAGTTCGAGGCCTCGAAACCAAGACCAATGATTATAAAATTCTACAGATGGCCTGATAAGATGGGATTACTACGAGACCACGAGACTAGAGCAACAATGCGCAAGGATGGATTCCGCCTGGCAGCCGATCTAACCAAGCAACAGATGTCACAACTTCGCCACCTTAAGCAAGAAGGCAAGACAGGCTACTTCCGGAACGGCAAGCTCTACATCAGCGATATTCCGCGAGTCAACAACCACTCTGGCCGTGATGATCATTTCAAGGAAAACCAACCACAGCAGATCCACCACAACGACCGCATTGACCCCATCAAGTGGCAGATCGGTGATAGTCGGGGAAAGGAAGATGATTGTGACAATAATCATTCCCCCCTTCCCCCCTATCCCTGTACTTCTCAGCCCTTACTGTCAGTCAGTCTACCACCTGCTTCTAGCCCCACCACCCCAGTCTGCTGTAGTGTGGGCAACGCCACCATCATGACCACAACAAATACAACACATGAAAATGCCCCTCTCTTTAGAGAGGAAGCTGACCCTTATCCCCCAGTCGAGGGTGGGCGCAACAGTAACATCATAAGGGAACCGCCCACCAGAATAGTAACCACGCAGAGCCCCGTCAACGCAACACTGTCAGGAGATACTTCAAACTACCCGATAATCACAGACAGGAGTTCCCCTTGGCCACTCCATAACACCCCTTCCAGCAACTATAATCTTCCAATAAATAGGGAAGCTGGAGAGAACATTTCTGAGGTGACCAGCGGCCATATACCTACAGGCGGAAGGGGCCCAGCTATAAATAGAACAAGGCATGGTGCAGGAAACAAAACCAAGAACAAGAACGATAACTCGAACTGCAACGACCGACCGCCGAACAACGCTGGGGAACCCAACCGACCTGCAACCCGACTTCGACAACTACAACTCCAAACAGCACCACTACCCAAGAAAAACCAAGCTGTGACGCCAGACAGTATGACAAATGTTCGACGACTATCAACAAACGGACGAACTAATAACAGCAAATTTCCTTTCAAATAGGAAATCGGCCTCAGCCATGTCGCTGACACACAATGCATGAACACATCAACTGTGAACTGTGACTCAGCTGCCAAGCAGGACCCAGTATGGAACAATACAGACTCAACAATGCAAGGTAGTCTTAGAATATTGAACTGGAATGTGGGAGGGCTTTTACCTAAACTTAGTGATAAGGATATGGTAGAATATTTGAAATCATTTGATGTTGTATGCATAACAGAATCATATATCGAAAACATTATGCAGTTAGACACTCTCTCTGAATTCCAGTGGTACTTTGCCCCTGCGAAAAAACTTAGTTATCATGGCAGACCGTCTGGTGGGGTTGTGGTCATGGTGAGGAAACACTTAAACGATTCCATAGAACATATAAGTACTGCCTACGACCAAATAGTGGTACTTAATATGAAAAGAAAACTACTGAACTTAGACAAAGATATAATTTGTATTTGTACTTATATACCACCGTACGATTCACCATATTATAACGCCACAAACGACATAGATGGTATTGATGCTTTAGAAATGTGTCTCTCAGACTTAAGGGAAATGGAAGAAGATTTCTATATCCTTTTGTGTGGAGACATGAACGCACGAACTGGTATGTCCAATAATTGTATATCCCCAAGATATATATTCTCGAAAGACGAGGAAGAAATAATTTTTGAGAGGACTTCAGATGACCCAGTAATCAACACCTTTGGCAGGAAATTACTTGAGCTGTGCCAGTTGTATGAATGCTCTATTCTTAATGGTTGTAGCTTTTTCGGTGCAGATAGTAGCATGACCTTTATCTCACAGGCTGGGTCCAGTTTGCTAGATTACTTTTGTGCATCAAACGATCTGTGCGAGAAAGGCATATTTTTGTCTCTGAAAGTTGAAAATAGAGTAGAGTCAGACCACCTGCCAGTCGTGTTGACGGTAAGCGTCACGCGGACAGACCGAGCTGATGCACGTGCAGAGGGGAGGTACATAGAGAAAGTAGTGTGGGACAAGGACAAGACAGATCTATTTTTAGCTGCACTGAGTACAGGGGAAGCCCAAGAGAAGCTAGCACGTGCAAGTTGTGAAATAGAACAGGACCCGAACAATGCCATGGGGATTTTTGTGAACTGCCTTCAGTCGGCTGCGACATGCATGAAGAAAAGAATCTTTGTAGGAGATCGTAAAAAAGATGCAGAATGGTTTGACCATGAGTGTGTAGAAGCCAAGAAACTCGCCAAGTGTTACCTACGCAAGTTGAGGCGAAATATATCGGACGAGTACCGAACACAGTACGTGGAAGCAAGACGTCAGTATCAGAGAATAATCAGGGAGAAAAAGAAAAATTTCAAAAAGACGAAAGCAGAGCGATTGTCACAACAAATAAATAATCCTAAGCTCTTCTGGGCAGAAGTTAACTCATGTCTTAACAAAAAAGCCAGGAAATCAGCTAGCGAAATAATTTCTGCAAATGAATGGATGAACCACTTTACTGAAGTTTTTAAATCAAATACTGTGAGCTCTCCCAGTTTAAACCTCTCTGATGCTGACCAATTGTCCGGAGTAGACGCATTAGATGAAACTATAAGCGAAGACGAGGTGCGCTCAGCAATCAGGGGCCTGAACTCTGGGAAGGCATGTGGTGTAGATAACATTTTGGCAGAAATGTTAAAAGTTGCCGAAGAACACGTATTGGCCTTTCTGACTAAATACTTCAATAATATGTTTGTAAACGGGAAATGTCCCGACCTATGGAAAGAAGCTATCATTGTACCAGTCTTCAAAAAAGGAGACCGAGAGTCCCCCAGTAACTATAGAGGAATCTCGCTACTGAGTGTGATTGGTAAATGTTATACTTCAATCCTGAACACTAGGCTGTATGAATGGCTGGAAGAAAACAAGATTATCCCTGAATCACAAGCAGGATTTAGAAAGGGGTACTCTACAACTGACCACATATTCTCGTTATATGCTATTGTCCAGAAATACTTTAGTAAACCAGCTAAACTTTACACATGCTTTGTGGATTTAAAGATGGCCTACGACTCAGTCCAACACGAAACCCTATTGAGAGCATTAATTAAATGCGGAGTATCCGGATTTTTCACCAGAGCAGTAATGGCGATGTATGACTCCCTGAAGGCACGCATACGGACAAAAACGGAACTTACTGAGTCCTTTCACTGTCCCCGCGGCCTTCGACAGGGGTGTGTAGCTAGCCCAACCCTTTTTTCTATTATTATGAATGAAATAGCCGATGCGTTGTCTACCGAAGGTAAACACGGTATTCAGCTTTGCCCCGGTCTAGTTGAACTGTTCATTCTGATGTTTGCAGACGACTTGGTACTCTTATCAAGCACACCAGCTGGTCTTCAAAACCAGCTAAACTGCCTCGCTAAGACATGCCAGAAGCTAGGACTAGAAATTAACAGTAGCAAGACTAAGGTAATGGTCTTTAGGAAGCGGGGTTTCTTGGGAAGACGGGAAAAGTGGTCCATAGGAGAAACAGCCCTAGAAGTAGTTAACAGCTACGTGTACCTAGGCTTTACTTTTACAACAACCATGAGCTCGTTCCAAGGGGCTAAGCAGTTAGCGGTAAAAGGGAAAAATGCTACGTTTGACATAGTTAGAGCCTTAAAAAATATTGACAACATGAGTAGGCAGACGTTTTTTAAACTCTTCGACGCAGTAGTACAACCAACCCTTCTATATGCATCCGAAGTATGGGGACTTCTCCATGACAATAGTCCTGTGGAAAAGGTACACCTTTACGCATGTAAGAAGTTTTTGAATGTCCCGATACTTACTCCATCAGAGATGATATATGGCGAACTTGGAAGGTATCCGCTCATCGTCAGTTGCTATCTGAGAACAATTAAATTCTGGCTCCGAGTGACAAAAATGCCCATCAACCGCATACCCAAACAAGCATACCAATTACTATTTAATCTAGATGCAAAAGGCAAAACAAACTGGGTAACAAAAGTGAGAGTAGCCCTAGGATCTATGGGTTTTAATCTGGTATGGGTAAACCAAGGAGTAGGAGACGATAAAATGTTTCTCGCTACTCTCAAACGTAGAGTGATAGATGTCACCCAGCAAACGTGGGTGGCCAACATGAGGAATAGTGAACGTTACCAGTTATACAGATCGTACAAATCCACTCTCGTACCAGAGCTATACTTTGACTATGTAAACATTAAAATTTTCAGGGATGTTTTAGTACGCTTTCGGCTAGGTGTGAGCGAGATAAATACCCATAAAAATCGTTTTATACAACAAAGGACAGAAAACACAAACAAATGCCCTTTCTGTACAAATTATATAGAGGATGAAACCCATGTCCTTTTCAATGTCCCAGATATGTAGACCTTCGACCCAAATATCTCCAGCAAGTCTCACAACACAATCAAAAACAATATCTTGTGCAGATACTATCATCCGAGAACGCAGGAAGAATACGACAATTGGCATGGTATATTCATAAATGTTTAAGGAGAAGAAGGGAGATAAGCGAAGTTGATATTATGTGAAGTCTGATTGATACCCTCTGTATATGGATGCTCTCTGCTCGAAAAATACCCTTTTTGATTGATAATATTGACATCTGAAAGTTGCCATAATGTATGTGTACATACGATGTGTCTATGTAGGGTAGGGATGAGAGGGTATAAATGAAGAGGTGTTAGGATGAGTGGGTGTGTGAGAGGACTACTGTACAGTGCATGTCTTTAAAGTGTACGACGGGATGGGTATGAATGGATAGGTGACTGTATGTCTGAGAGGATGAACCCTATATGCTCACCTTGAGTGACAATGGCTGAAATGGCCCCAAGTCAATAAAATGTTCGAGTTCGAGTCCTTTCCTTCTGTTGCAACTAAAACTGAGTAGAAGCCTGACAAGGGCTAATCTCAGGCAGGTAACTGCTGTGGGAGTGATTCGCGAAGAAAAGGGGGAGGCACTCAGCCTGAGCCTTTTGTCACCACCCACGATGTTCGTCACCCACTGTTATACTCGGTCAGCACGGATCGCACTCCGCTCCTCTGTCGACAGCAGCTCGTCATCCCACAGTGGCGGCGACTCGCTGTCCAGCGTCGACCCAAGGAGAGGCCGATGATCTCACACTGTTCTCTAACAGGCCTGGATAAATACGATGACGACGTGGACTGACGAGAATTTACGACGAAAACTGAGGACGATTGACGAAGTTTGACGATTGACGATATTTGATGATTGGCGATGTCTGATGATTGACGATATTGGATGATTGGAGATATCTGGTGATTGACGATATTTGACGACTGAAGAAGGGAATGATCTGACGATTTTTGACGGCTTTTCCACAGACGATCTTAAAAAGCCCAACGGCTCGTGACGCGTGTCCGTCTGTCACTCACAGAAGACACAGGAGTACCAGCGGCACACTGAACAAAACCCGCTCCACTCACAATGTACTCAACACTTTTCCGATTTTCTCGCAGTTGCCCAACTCCCACCCTCCGTCACCGCACGTGAGAAAAGAAAAAAGAAAGCAATTACGTAAAAATGTTACCACTCCGGCTGCCTCCTCCCGCCCCCGCTGCTAAACCTGTGCTAAGGCAGCATGCGACACACGACATCAGTGAAGGACTTGTAACGGGTGAGCCGTTGGACAGAGTTGACTGACACGGAGACGGTTGACGACGCTCACAACAGTCCGTCAGGGACTCTACTTCTGTGAAGCCATTCTGCAGTGATCTTCCAGCGAGAATTGAGAGACACGGAGACGCCAGACGCTTACAGCAATCCGTCAGGGACCTTAATTCTGGGAGGCCGTCCTGCAGCAACCCTCCAGTGAGAAGTGAGTGACCCGGAGACAGCAGATGCTCATTGCAATCCGTCGAGGTCTCTACTTCAGAGTGGAATTCATCGGAGGTCTCTGAGACTCTACGGACTTTCACAGCGGTAACTACAGACGCTGAAACACTCCTGCCGAAGTACAGCGCTGACTCGTCATACACCGAGGATACCTACAGTATGTCTGATCTTCAAGCTGGGATCTACTGTTGTGTTCCACGTGGATCTTTATGTTCTTATTCGTGAATTCGGATGGACCTTCTTCTGCGCAATCATACACCTGCTTTGGATATTCGCCAGCCATCAATCCAGGTCTGTTCACCTGCCTTGGATAAAACCTGCCGATCAACAGTACGTGAAAACTCCTGTGGGGACGATTCACCTGCATGGGGTACAACTAGGTGAACGAGAGTTCGAGCAGACTCCTATATGACGAAGTGAACTCCTGTTTCTCGAACACTACCTCATCTGACTGTTCGTGCAGGACTACCTGACCGTCGAATCGACAAAGCAGACAGGTGACATTGCCGGGGAGACTCTAACTTTCCATCTGCCATTACACAGTTCGTTGGCCGGGCCTTTTTGTATGAAAAAAGAAGAAGAGTGCCGCAAACATAGATGTACACTCACGCTCGCATCCATTTAAAACTGCACTATTCACCCAAAACCTTACACATATACACAGAGGTATAAATATATACATAGACAATGTCATGTGACTACTAGAAGGGCTGCACTCTTGCTTACCCACAAGTCGAGAGAACACGCGGCCAAACTAACCTGCGCAGGCTAGATGACAAAGCTAAACGGCGACCCGTCCTTTTGTCTATCGAAAGAAAGGGACGGCCGGTGTCCAATCGCTCAAGGAGGATGACTGCCGATGGACACGCCTGGAGGAGAATCAAGGCATTCGAGAACAAGTGTCCGAGTAGGTTGCTCTGGACAAAGACTTCAATCCCTCTCTAAGGTAGCTGTGTGAACTGCGATCAGAGCAATAGATAAAAGTTATTACCGTAGAAAGAAAACATAAACAAAAGTAACCAAAAGTTAAGAAATTTTCATATTTACTATTAATATGAAGATTTAAATTAAGTGGAGGTTAATATAAATAACGCATTTTAATATTTTTCTACAGAAATTGCGTAGCATGTGTATTTGCTAGAATATCAGAATTATGTTTTTATGAACACCAAGGCAACCAAGTTACCATCCCACCACACCCCTTCCAGAAAATCATTTCGCCTCATTTTTTGTAAGCTACTGTCAGTGAGAGCAACTAGAATTCGATTTCTAGACTATCCTTAAAGACCGTAAACAAATCTTTTCTCTCAAAAATTAGGTCCATTATGGAGACGAATGGGGGTTTTGCCAGTAAAAAAGACATTAGACACTAGCAAGGAAACAGCACGAGAAAGACTTTAATCGAAAGAAGAGCGAGCATTTAATAGCTGTGCACGCTTTAAATTGTCATCTCTATTAGTAATAATGAGTGCTTTTTATTACAAAAGACGTCTTTATTTCTCTCGTATCCCTGTGTGTGTGTGTGTGTGGTAAATTTTTACGGTTAAATTACTTTTACTGAGTTTTAAGTTCATTTGTGTATATTTATAAAGTCTGCCTCACATTATTACCTCAGAGGCATAGCTCTGCATCTGGAGGTATGAACTCTACCTATAGAAGTGACTTCAGTGTCTCCATGTGCAATAACCGGGTAAACTTCCAGACTATAGAATAGAGTTATGTCCCTTCGCTTAACCGGCTGGAGGGGACTAGCTCTCTGTATTTGTTGTTGTCTTCTATGACCGGTGGTGAGTTTTGTCCCTATTATTTGACACATGCTTCTTCGTCTTTCTGTTTCAAGGATTTGCTTGTCTGCGGCCATTTGATTCCAACAACGGCCTTCTGCGTTCCAATCGAAAGCCAGCCTGGTCGTGACGGTTTCTTACGCCATTCATCGCATGATTTTGTTTGACTTGGATCTACAGTTTGATCTACTACTACAGACTTTGCATTTGCTGCGATGATCTTACTACAAGAATTCGGCTATGTTTCAATGATTCTAAAACTAACCCATGCAACTGCAACTGTAAGCACATCCATGTCATTGATGGGTGGCCTCACAAGAAAATAATAGCGATGTGTTCAATGTGTAAGTTATCATGGTCAGACTGAAAAATAGGAATTAAAAATTGTCCTCGTACGTCCTCGATTCCAGAATTAACGACTGTACGTCGCTAGCATTTATCATGTATGTGTGGTGTTCTTTGTGTAAAGCACTTTGAGTTCATCTTAATGGTGGAGAAAGGTGCTATAGAAATCATCATCATCATTATTATTATTATTATGGCGGTAACCAATGGTACTACTGACCTCGCTGACCTCAACTCCACTCTACTCTCTGCCAATGGCTCTGGAGGAAACGTGGCCATGACCTTGCCTCTGTATGAAGCCGCCCTCATGGCATGGAAAGTGGCGAGTCCTGTTATTATCCTGCTGGGTACCATAGGCAACACACTAATCATCGTGGTGCTTTACAGGTCAAAGATCATGAGCTCTAACATGACCTCCTACTTTCTAACGATAGCCGTGTCTGACCTGCTGAACCTCCTCGTGTCCATAACCCTAAAGTGGCTCAAAGAACAGTTCGACGTTCAGGTCTGGACTTTACACGAAGCTGTCTGTAAAATCATCACCTGGTTACATTACACCAGTAACGCCATGTCCACGTGGACACTGGTCGTCATGGTAACCCAGCGAACCCTCTCCATCCTTGTTCCTCACAGGGTGGACATTTTGTGTACGTCT
The DNA here is from genome assembly GCA_004794655.1 of Marisa cornuarietis. Lineage (NCBI taxonomy): Eukaryota > Metazoa > Mollusca > Gastropoda > Architaenioglossa > Ampullariidae > Marisa > Marisa cornuarietis. The sequence continues at coordinate 864,756 of SMMW01000020.1, read as the reverse complement.
CGGTCTGTCAAGTTTATTATTATCGTTTTGTTGTTGTTCGCCGCGTTATCTAACACTCACCTTCTCTACTTCTCCACCATCTTCGAACTGAAGGTGGAGGACATTACGATCTTAAAACAATGTAACGAGAATTATGAGGATGTAGCGACATCCCTCGCCTTTAGTATCTTCACGTGGATCTACACGTTAACCTTCTCCTTGCTGCCCTTCGTCGTTCTTCTCGTCGATAACATCATTCTGATCAGGACGGTGGTGACGTCAACACGCGTGGCGCGCATGCGCCTGGCCGCCGGAACCGAGCAGCAACTGATGACCCGCGAGAAGAAAGTGTCATCGATGACCCTGACCTTGATCTTCACATCGTTAGCCTTCTTCTTGCTCAGTTTTCCTTACGGAGCGTCCGGCATCGTTCAGATGTTTTTCAACGACCAGTTACTGACCGACGCCGCTTTCTTTCAACTGTTACATTTTATTTGGAGCATCTGCACCTTGATGTGGTGCTCTAACCACGCCGTTAACTTCTATTTGTATTTTCTAACTGGAAGCAGATTCAGAGCCAAGTCAGCGGAGATTTTGTTTGTTTGTAAGTTACAGATTTCAACGGAACGATCTGAGTGGTATAAAGAGAGGAAGACAACTAATGAAGACAAATCGACCGTAATGAGTCAGTGCAGTGACTTTAGTTGATGAGTGTGCCTTGTGCGCGGCAATGTTTGCAGGTAACCAACATGAAACAGCATGAGAAAGTATGATACAACATGAGACAGCATGAGACAGCAAAAGACAGCACAACTATTTAGGCTCACAAAAAGTAGTTGTAACGCTTTTCACAAATTGCATTTAGTACCTACTTGCTCACTATGTGAGGTCATTCATGTGAGTGGAAAGAAAATGTCTTCTACTGTTCGGATACGTTTATTCGAATATTTCAGTTTGAACAATATTAGGCTTACAAAGAACCAAACAGACAGACAGACAGACAAACAAACAAACAAATAATAACATCGTGGAACATCAGAAATCCAACATACACAGCAAGGTGGACATGACCCAAATCTTTTAGCCAAAAGCAGAGGCGCTGTCGATGTATGTGTCGATGATTTGACTGACGACAAGAGAGAGAGAGGAGATCGTTTATTGACAACAATCGCAAGTGACTGCGTGGCGTGTGTTGTAAGTAAAACTACCCGATACATCCGCTTTTTAGCTCTTCCTTCACGTGAAACCACCCGAGACCCTCACGCACGTGAAGTGGAGACGTGTTTATTGCAATGACCTTTGACATACGCTTTGTAAACCTTTTTGTATCTTACAATCTTTGACACGTAAATTGATGAAACATGTTACTTATTTGACGGTCTAATTCCAGCCTCTGTCCGCCGTCAGTCCCTGCACAACAGGACACACCCTTTCATGACAACTCTGACACAAGTGTGGGACACAACCTGCTCATCACCGCCTTCCTACACATTGCGAATGACAACAGACATTTCAGAGGTTTAGGGCTAATGTTGTACAACAGGATTGCCTGACATGTTAGTAGCTTTAAAGTAATGTTTACGTTGACACAAGTGTCACATACAGGTGTCACTTATAGCAGAGGTTTTCAGACTGTGGTACGCGAAGGTAGTACGGGTGGTACGCGAGCAGCATGCGCCAAAATAAAAGAATGTGTGTATGTAATTAGTGTTCAGAGGTGGTACTCGGCCACTTAAAATTTTTGAAAGTAGTATTCGTCTGGAAAAGTTTGAAAACCACTGACTTATAGACAAGATCTAAAGCCAAACTCAAACAGCAGTGGTGACAAGCAAATTTTTTAACCACTACACTCCCGCTGCCTCGTCCAAGTGTCCTTTGGTTTGTTGGTTTAGTAGGAAACTGGTTAACCCTCTTGAGGTGATTTTGCGCTATGGGGGAGAGGGAGGGTAGAGGAAATATGGCCCCTCACTGTTATGACAGTACGAAATCGGGGTATTCAGAACGTTCACAGAGACCACTGAAGTACCTGGACCTGGTGTACAGGGTTATAGAGGGCAGGGCAGGCATGTAAGCAAGGGCCGTAATTTTCATTAGAGACCGAGACTTGAGCCATGAGAGCAAAGACTCGGAACGCTTAGGGTAGAGAACTTGACTCAACAATCCAGTCAGCGACAACGGAATGTCGGGACTACAAGCTGTGGTCGTGAAATTCCAAGGACTACGGGGAACAAAACTTGTGATACCCGGTACAGGTAGAAACTAGATTCAAAGGCTGGTAGGTCGCTGTTCTCAAAGGAAAAGAGAACATCTGTGTTTTCGCCAGCACCCACGTGCGTGCCACTGTGTGCTGTACAGCAATGTAGTCGGAATCAACAAACAAATGTCCCAAAAGCCACGTGACGTCACTAGACTGGGACAGCGCTCGGCATCCGGTGCTTATGACGGGAGTTACTAACATTTAGTATTACAGTACGGTTAGCTCAGATAGTACAGGCACCCCTTTTAGATCAACCAAATTGTCGTATGCGTGTATTTCGCATAATTTTAATGTTTTATGAATATGGTCAGTTGTACTTTGCCCGCCATCCACCGTCGGGGTGGGTAGTCGTCAACTGTGTGACGAGCTTGTGTGACCAGCACGTGAACGTACCTAAAGTTTCTCCTGTAAGTCGCTGGTGGTTCGAGCTACGAGCCACATCATGACTGTCTCCCAAGTTCCTAGTTTCACGCGGTTAATGTTTCGCGTTTGACGAACATTCTAGCAAGATCTGTTCACATAAATTTCTCATGCCCTACTCAGACATGATCCTTACACAAGACAAACGAATATGGTGACATTCTGAATGGGTCACCGGGGACTGGGATCCTCACCAGGGCACCAAGCAGCATGAGCTGGTAGCCAGTCGAGAGAACAGTGGACTTGTGTACTTTGTGGAGCTTGTGACTGAGGTATGAAGCAGGCTAACAGCAAGGAGCTACAGCAATCATAGCCTTCATACAACACAGGCTCCGTGTGGCAGTGTGTGTAGGAGAACGTGGCTGATGTTATTTAGTTTATAATAAACAGACTGACAGACAGCTGCACTTTGTCTCTCTGTGGTCATGTCAGCCGTAACGATGTCGTAGGCAATGGTGGTCTCACCTCTTGTAAAGGTTTTAGGGTAGTCCGATACCTGGTAGTCGATGATTTTTTCAGCTCATACGTAAGATGGCCTCAGTTATGGTTTAAATTCCACTTTTTTTTACTATCTAATCCTGGATGTCATTGATACAAGCTTCTGTAGTGCTGATGTCTAAAGTACTAATGACAGAGGAAGAAGTAGATGGCAATGTGGAGCAGTATGTCTGCTTATCATGTGTGCAACACGTGAAGGATAGCATATTATAAACTTCATAATTACAAGATTCAATTTTTTTAATGAAGCAGAATGGAAAAAGTGTTGGCATATTACAGCATTTTCAGTGTAATCCTGTTTCAAGAAACAGGCGAGACCAGAGTCCATGTTAGTTAAGCATGCAAACGATTATCTTAGTCACGTTTTATAGCTTACCAAATAAAATAAAATCTTGAAATTTACAACGAAAGGGTAGAAATGATCTCTCTCTAAGGTATAATCGATGGGTATATCAACGAGTTCTTTGTGAGTAATCACATTGGTGAGATGATGTTTGTTATCCATCACCTGGTATCAGATGTCCGCCTTCGCTGACCTCACATTATTATCACTGTCGAGGGTGGTGTGTGTGTGTGTGTGTGGGGGGGGGGAAGTAGACAGGAATGTTAGTGCGACGAATGTGGCGGGGAGAAGGGTCGGGACTAAACCGCCCAAGGGGAAAGTGGACACTTTGCTGGCTCGTTTCACTCACTTTCGGCCTCTCACACCTAGTCACCTGCCATTCGCACGTCCACACGAATATGCACTGGTAACCACGTTCACTCGCGTGTGCAAACACAACTGACAACACAGTTGTACAACATATAAAATTATAATTAAACAAGAAAAGTAAAGTTAGGTTGAACACATTAGAATCGGATCAGGCACATATAATACTACTTAATACATACAAAACGACCTGTCAAAGGGTCGGTGCAGTTCACATGATGACAGCGTCAGATATACAGACATATTATACATACGATTGGACGCGCAGTCCGTTCCTGACCAACAGTCCTCTATCTTATAATCCGGTACGCCCTCTGGTCGTGGTCCATTCAGCCTCGCGCTGAAGAATGACAATGCGCTCGGCCACCTGCTCGTGATCCTCGAATGCACCACATTCACTACTGACACCATTAATACCACAGCACCACCATCTCCTCGTTTTATACAACAATGTTTATACAACAGTACTGTGCACTGACAGCTTTGATTTATAAAAACATTGTTTCTATGGACCTCTTCCTCTGATGAGTTTGTCCAGTGTAGCTGCACCCATTACATTTTTTTTAAATCTCTCCTTTTGTCACAAATAAGCTGCACCTGTTTATAAGCAGCAAATATAAACAACATGAAAGCTGCATCGTAATAATTTTGTCTTGTTTTTTTATATGATGAGGGTGTGTGCTTCAGCAACTGATCTCAATACTTCAATTGTATGCGGCTTTTATTTAAAAATGTGAACGGTTAACACTGTAACATGGAGCTCACCGAAAAAATATTCAGAATTTGAAAAATCCGCAAACAAGCCGCATGGCTTATAGTCCGACATTGAGAGTATTTAGTGTTTACCTGTACACGATGCTGTTTGAGGTTTCGTGTCACATACACAGCATTACTACTCTCTGGGAGGTTTTTCATTGTAAAAAGGTGTGTAAAGAATAAAACCATGCTGCGGATCGGAGAACCTATTGAAGGGGACAGCAGACTAACTGACAAAAGAAGGCGACTTGTGAAACAAGCACTGTTGCCTTGTTCTCTCCTTTGTGCTTAAGTTCTTACTTATTGTAATATTCTACAAGTAAATGTTACAAAAATTGGTAAAATGCTACGAATACTAAATGTGTGAAGCACGTTACAGCATTTGGGGGCAAACCCACTGTGTTATATTTAGCATCTGTTTAAATTTCCTGTTAAAAGACTCTCATTGCTTTTTTAAACAAAAGAAAATAAAAGAGGAAAGAGTGTGAAGATTTAAAAAAAAAATACAAGTGCGTTCGTGTTTATTTTTCCCATTCCCTTTCTCAATATCTGTGTGTGTGTGTGTGTGTGTGTGTGTGTGTGTGTGTGTGTGTGTGTGTGTTTAAGGCTAAGACAACAATGCGATGGAGTAATTAGGACTTGTACATGTACATATAGCAAAACAGTGATGAATATAGGTTTGTCTATGTATATATCTATATCTCTGTGTATATGTTTATGTATATTTATGTAAATGTATATGTGCGATCCTCTGCGTGTATGTCTATGTATATATTTATACCTGTGTGTGTGTGTGTGTGTGATGAAGTATGTTTTGTGCATTCGTGCATCTCTTTCATCTTACCGTTGTGAAGGTATACAAAATATTGTCATGCCATTTTCAACCATTTTAATATGATGTCAATGGAGCGGACTTTCTTCAAAGTGCGATTAAAGCCACAAAATTCTCCCTGTGACATGGAGGTCCCACAGGTGGTGTGATTTATCAAAACTGTTTTTAATGCTTCAGCAAGCGTCTGGAAGCTCCTCCCAACGGCAGGCAGGTAACTCGTTATTTATTGTCAGCGGCACCTACAAGTCTACAACACCTACAGTGTGTCAGCCATTAGTTACCTGCTCTGGTTGTCTCACCCACGGAATTATATAGTATCTAATGTAACTCCGTGGTCTCACCTGTCGATGGCGACCCCCTCTTTCTGCCGCAGCTGTCAGCCTCACCTCGTGCAGCTAAGAAAAAACTCAGAGAAACATTATTTATTCCACACGTGCACCCCTCTGTCTCTCTCTATCCTCCCTCTCTCTGTGTAGTTATTCAAAACTTCTGGTTCCACAGCAATATGAGAGTGGAAGGGGTGAATACCCTGCACCATACGGGTATCGTACGCCGGTAATCTGACTACTCGGCTGCCTGGTCACGGGAGTTTTTTTTATTGTCGGCATAAATGGGGACAAGAAACATTTCATACAGTTGGAGTGCACGGCTCGATTAATCTACAGGACAAGAAAACTTCAGCTAATCACAGAACCAGAATCAACCTCTTATACAACAAGAAAGTAAACAAAACTAAATAAATTTGTGTTTTAACCCAATCCTAACCCATAGTTATAAAGATTCTTTGTTTTTCTAACCATAACCAAAAATCTATCCCAGACCTGAATCCTAATTCTAACCCTAATCCAAACTTATTCCTAACCCTAACACTTACCCATTCCCTATTCCTAACCCTAATCCAAATATCCAAATATCCAAATTTCCAAATCCTAACCTTAAAACTGTTTTAAAGAAGGAATCTACAAACTGTGTATTCTTAAAAAAATCGCTCATGTGCCATTTAGAAGCGCTGCACAAAAACTGCTGACGGAAACGAAAATCTGGTTTAAAAAGCGTTTTTTTATTGTTAAAAATGTTCTGAAAATGTGTTGTGCCTTTCTAAACAGAGTTAAAGCCTAAAAGTGTTCAAAATTAGAAGTGTGTCATGCAACTGGCCCCAGGTTTTTAGGTTAAAAATAAGAAACAGAAAAGGCAAAACCAGTCATTTATTTTCTTTTGGGTAAAAGGGCAAGATAAAAGGGAAGCCTATGTACAGTTGGTTGTCTTTTGTATAATGAAAGAACACGAGCGGATGTATATCTGTGTACTGTACGTGTCTGTGCACATAGAATACATACAAAGTGAAGAAGACAACTGAAAGATACATATATTGTTAAGACGGAGAAACAAAATGAAAACCCCATCAAAATTACAGACAAATATTATACAGACTCTTGATGAATTCTATATTAGGTATCCTGCCTTGACCAGCACAGACTCTTTAACCTACATGGGTCTGATACAGTCCGTAAAACAATATCAAATCAAATGTAATTGCCTGCTAATCTCTTGTTGTTTGGTGAGGATGACGATGGGATGCAGGGGTGTGTCGTTTCCTCGTTTTAAGCTCTTTTTTGCTCGTTTGTACCAGCGCCGCTCCATCTTAGTCTCTCGCCCAAAAGGCTGCACACATCACCACCATGCACTATAGACTAGACAAAATTGTCCATGCTGTAAGCGCTCGCGATGGCGGCGAGTTGGTCAGTGAGGGTCTTTAGCTCGCTTTTGTTGCCCGCCATTAGGTCGACATCGATGGCATAGCGGAGGCACTGAGCGGTGGACACAGATATGATGGTCCTGGGATGTATCACGCATGATCTTCTCCAGGAAATTGTTAAACAGTATTGGGGACAAAGATCAACCCTGGTTCACAGGAGGCCTTCGTTCACGTCGAATGTCCTACACTAAATAATCCTGAGGCAACTACTCATGAAGGCAGCCGAGGAAGCCTGGATAGAGGACAAATGCCGCGAGGTCAATGAGAAAATGGCTTGGGGTAGTAACTATAAAGCTTTCTGTCTCCTCATGATCCTTACCAACGAGGGACATCAGAAAATGTCCGCCGACGAAAACGAGGTCATCTGCTCGCGTATTACGAGGCTGCCCTTGATCGTTAGAATAAAACTGCAGCAAACTTTACAATTTTCTGCTGACGATCCTCCAACATCCTCCAAGACAACCAGGAGACAACCGAAGACCCTGAGAACCTACAAGTCCTACGGTAAAAGATCAAACGAGCCAATCGTGGGTGGACCACGTGTCATCGGAGTTGATAAAAGGTGGCGGAGAAGACACAGTGAAGACTCTTCCCACGCTGTCAGAAAATTTGGGGAACCAAGCAGTGGCCGCAAGAGCCCCTGTAGCACATTAAATACCTGGGCTGTCCGGTGTACAGTGTCAGAGGAAGCACAGTGTGTCCGACACATGAAAACACGATTACATTGCCTGTCGTTACCTGGTCTACAGACCTTCCCACCTCTTCCACAAATTTTCTGATCTTTCTCACCTGTCTAAATGCCTTTTTAAGTTTGCTGGCTGACATACCGTCTCATCTGTTTGAAAGAACTTCTTATCTGTTTTCAAAGATGTGTGTGCGTGTGTAAGCATGTATGTGTGCGCGCGTGCATGTGTGTTTTATATATTTTGGTGACTGTGTGCTGAATGTGTTTGTGTATATTTCTTCGTGTGTGTGTGTGTGTGTGCCTGCGAGCATATGTGTGCATATTTAATATTAATACAGCTTGAAAACATTTTCTGAAGGATTTTAAAAGTTTTTACATTCGTTTTTAAAATATTTGCGAGAACAGAGATGACTAACTGCTGCTGTGCTTGTAAGTAATGGCTATTTGCTAGAAATGTGCACAAAATCATTTTATGAGTTTCTGAAATTCTAAGCCGTTCTCACTGTCGGCGCTTTAAGAAATATTTAATGTAGAATAACGATCATAACTTCTATTTATTATCTAAATACCTGTAGACATCCTCAAGAAAAAAATGATAAGGAATTCATTGAAGGTAAAGTAAGAAATCAGTACACATGGAAATGTTTCCCATGTAATGTCTTTTGTCAAACAAAAATATGAAAAAATATTTTACACCGTGAGGGAAAATGAGTAAAAGAGTAGAGAGAGAGAGAAGTATTTGTTGCTGTGTGGTGGAAAGTATTTTTATTTTAGCGACATACTTCGCTGTGACAAATAGCCATTTGCTGTATAAAGGTTTCCTTCCACTTGATCAATGAAGGATGACTGTCTGCGACTCGAGATGCCCGTTGCAGAATCACGCGCTTCAGCTCACAGCAGTTGAGTTTGCCAAGCAGCATGGCAGTCAATGTGATCGAATATGATATCAGTGTTGCCACTGATCACATCGACTTGTCCACTGACCACCTCAGTGTGTCGACGGAGCCTCTCAAGCTGTCTACTGACCACCAGGGCAGTTTGTCCACTCGAGACGATGTCAACATGGCCTGCGCTCTCCTCCGCCTGCCGCTGTTTGAAGCTGCGGAGGCAGCGTGGAGAGTAGGCGGCCCCTTCCTCATCATCCTCGGTACTATCGGCAATGTTTTCATCCTTGTCCTCATTTACAGGTCAAAGCTCATGCGGTGGAAGATGGCCTCCTATTTTGTGGTGTTGGCCGTGTCTGACCTGTTGGGTCTTTACCTGTCTGTCATGATGAACTGGCTCCAGCATCACTATGACGAGGGCTCGTGGGATCTTCACGAAGCTGTGTGTAAAATGGGCACCTGGATGCTTCAGGGCAGCAAGACAGGTTCCACGTGGACACTGGTGGTCATGGTAACCCATCAAGTTCTGACTCTACTATGGCCTCACAGGTGTCATCCCATATTCACGCCCAAAGCCGTACGCCTGCTTCTCTCCTGTCTCCTGACCGTGGCTCTGGCCCTGAACTCCCACTTTCTGTATTTTTCCACCGTCGTGAACGTTAAGGTCAATGAAGGGGTCATACTGAAGCGATGCCGAGAGAACTACGACGAGGTCACAGCCTCGACCTCGCTAGTGGTTTGCACGTGGGTGCACAGCGTGGTGGCCCACTGCCTGCCCGTCGTCATGCTGCTCGTCGACGATGTCATCCTAGTCGCGCGCATCGTGATGTCACGAACACCTCCCGCTGCGAATGGGGAGGAGCAGACGGTAGCCCGCAGGGTCCAGACCTCGTCCCTGACTTTGACCCTGTTGTACACCTCGCTGGCCTTCGTGTTGCTGAGCTTCCCATATGGAGCTTTGCGCATGACCGGGATGTTCTTTAGGAAACAAATACTGACCGACGCCGCCATGTTCGAGCTGTTTTATTTCGTTTCGAGCATCTGCACACTCTTATGGAGCTCTAATTGTGCCGTAAATTTCTATTTATATTTGCTAGCCAGAAGCAGATTTCGAACGAAGATGGCGGAAATCCTGTGCGTTTGCAAAATGAAGATTTTTACCAAACTCGCGCTTGACAGCAAAAAGAGGATTTCTGAAGACAGATCGACTCTAGCAGACTACACAGACTCGCACTGATGTTATTAACGACCTCTTCGCTCCACCTGCTCTTCCTGTCTTTTGATCGCCGCACACTTCAAACGTGAACTCTGCGCTTAAACTTTCAATATTTCAGTAGAATTACAGAGCCAGGACATGGGAGAGGGAGGATGTGATTCTCTTCATGGTTTAATTTTCATACGGCTGTCTTGGTGGTTAGAAATCCTATATGGCGACCGTAGTAAAATCCTTTAGACAGCAGTCTGACTTTATGGAATGACATATTTATTCCTTTGTTGGGTTTGTCACACGATTTATCTTTGTCGACGCCCAAACCAATAACCGATACAATGCTTTCATTAGTACATACTGTAGACAATACAGTCTCATTACTACAAAGTGTAGACAATACTGTCTCATTATTATTTACTCCACAGATCGTTGTCTCGTTATACTGAAAGCATCGGTGAAACAGTCTTGAAAAAAAGATGATTATCTCCCCAAGCCCCGACTCGCTTATTCCTCCGGGATCCGGGAGCACACACACACACACACACACACACACACACACACACACACACACACACACACACACACACACACACACACACACACACACACACACACACAGACGATGACAAGACCATAAATCTACACACAGAGACTTGTGTCATTGTCTTGCGAATATCAGTCTTTCTGGAAACAGCGTTTCTGTCAGTTACGATGGAATTTTTCGCGTTTCTTAACTGCTCCATTTTGTTTCCAATTATTTGTTCCAAACAATTAACTATGCTTAGAATTCACAATTTTCAAAGGTAAAATAAGCAGCATTATCCTCAGCACACTACCGCAAACAGGATGCAACACCGTTGCATTGTTCGATTGGGTTCCGTCAGTCAGTCAGTCTTTGGATGAAATGTTGGATGGTGTTGTTAAGGTCCCCGTCTTCTCCAAAGTTCCTCGATATGTCTCCATAGAGGAGGAATCAAATGTCTGTTGGTAAGGTCAAACTTTGATATTCAATTATACTATTTTGCCAAGTTCATTGTTGAGACTACGGTCTGGATGGGCATATTCTGGTGACTAGAGCTATAGCTGTCGTGGCTACAGTTTTCAAGTGGACTCACTTCCGGTTTGTTATTTGTTATTGATGGACTTTACTGTAATCACTCTACTAGCCCTTTCAGTTTGACCATCACATACGGTTTTTGTGACATGACACAGAAGTGCGCAAGAGGCGTAAAGTTTGCACCAGTCATTCTGGTCTTAGCTTAGTCCACACAGGGTACTTTATGAAATCATCTGTATAACACGAGAACACTGGTTTTAGCTTAGTATACACAGGGTACTTTATGAAATCATCTGTACAACATGAGAACACTGGTCTTAGCTTAGTCTACACAGGGACCGTTAAGAAATAGTTTGTACAACGGGAGGACTGCCAGATAGGTGTGACATCGTCAAGATTCACAGATATGAACTTAACAAATCATTCATACAAATAAACCACAAAAAAAAACTTTATTCTTCGATTAGGAGAATTAATGTGTCTGATTTCCTACCAAGTTTTAAAGCGGATTACACAGAAAAAAGCCACAAGAGAAAATACAGTGAATAATAGCTTAAGCCAACGGTGATCAGGTTGACACAATGAGCACAGTAGGGCATGTAACACTAATGGGCTTCAGAAGCGAATATATTGTTCACTTACTGGCATTGCTTATTGCCGGCGACAAGAGGAAGATAACTTCCATGCCAGCACATGTTCAGTGATAACGAGGATGCAGGATGACTTTCTGCTGATTACAGAAGACGTATCAATCCCTCTGCGTGTTTGCGGCATTCTGGGAACAAAAGTTGACTGCTTTTATTTTTTTAGAGGTGACACAATTGTTCTTTGGATCCTTTAATGCCATTGTTTATTGCATAAGCGAGCTTCCTCCATCACTCAATGTCCAATGAACTTACAGAGGGCCAGAAGCTAGAAGTCAACTTTAGTTTACTGTTTACTAAACCCACGCCGATGGCACCAAACAGCAATACGTGACTAATACGTTGCCGCGACGAGCACTTGAATGAAATAGCGCACGCTCACGCTCAATATATTCCGCACAGCAATAATAGTGTATCATCCACATCGTCATTGCCGCCAATAGCGGCGAGTTTTCAGGATGAAAAAGCAGAAGTGTGACATCGACTGCCTGATAAAGACAACGAAACACTCGCAGAAGAATTCGGTAAACATTTACACGGACTGAGTAAATAACGTGTTAGGTTTTAATTTACTGATGCACAATGGGAAGGGGGGCATACATCATGAATAATCTCGTTTTCAGATAGATAGCCTGGAGCATCTAGATGACATGCCGATGTAACAAAATGGCTGCGTTCATCGGTCGCGTGAGGCACTGGGGTGTCGTCTGCCATCTGTGTCACAGTCGTGCCAGACAAAGATGGTGGTAGTCTCTGTATGAGCTCCTGACTAGACCCTCAGTTATAGTCTTGTCTCGTCTGGACCATTTCCCCGGAATTTACAAGTTTCAACGTTCACATTTGGAGGAGAAGGCTTATGATGTTGTAACTATGTAAAGCGGAAACTCATACATGCAAGTAAGCGCGCGCGCGGACACACACACACACACACACAAGTAGCCGCGCGAGCACGCGTGCAAGCTATGTCTGTGTTTTATAAATCAATTTCAGTTTCCCTTCTCTGAAAATAATTTCCAAGACACTAAGACAAATACACCAGCGCCCAGCAGGCTATTTAATTTATCACTGAGCCTCAGCTGTGTGTTGATGTTGTCACTGGGCCAGTGTTCCCTGTATTACAGCTGTGGTGTTGATGTCACTGGGCCAGTGTTCCCCGCATTACAGCTGTGGTGTTAATGTCACTGAGCCAGTGTTCCCCGTATTACATATGTAATGTTGATGTCACTGGGCCAGTGTTCCCCGTATTACATATGTAGTGTTGATGTGACTGGGCCAGTGTTCCCCGTATTACAGCTGTGGTGTTGATGTCACTGAGCTAGTGTTCCCTGTATTCCAGCTGTGGTGTTGATGTCACTGGGCCAGTGTTCCCCGCATTATAGCTGTGGTGTTGATGTCACTGAGCCAGTGTTCCCCGTATTACATATGTAGTGTTGATGTCACTGGGTCAGTGTTCCCCGTATTACAGCTGTGGTGTTGATGTCACTGAGCCAGTGTTCCCCCGTATTACATATGTGATGTTGATGTGACTGGGCCAGTGTTCCCCGTATTACAGCTGTGGTGTTGATGTCACTGAGCCAGTGTTCCCCGTATTACATATGTAATGTTGATGTCACTGGGCCAGTGTTCCCCCGTATTACAGCTGTGGTGTTGATGTCACTGAGCCAGTGTTCCCCGTATTACATATGTAATGTTGATGTCACTGGGCCAGTGTTCCCCCGTATTACAGCTGTGGTGTTGATGTCACTGAGCCAGTGTTCCCCCGTATTACATATGTAGTGTTGATGTGACTGGGCCAGTGTTCCCCGTATTACATATGTGGTGTTAATGTCACTGGGCCAGTGTTCCTCGTATTACAGCTGTGGTGTTGTTTTCACTGGGCCACTGGTTACCGATTATAACCGTGTTGATGTCACTAAGACACTGAGTACTTAATTAAGCTGTGTCTTTGCACTATCACCGAGGCCCAGGTCATCCACTACAATCGATTCTTTAGATCGTTCAACCTTTTGGCAGGAGGTTTGCTACCCAGTCGCGGGTATTTAGGAAAATTAAGCGCACAAATATGACACAAATGAATATTGTCATAGCAGGAGAGTTCGTTGTGTAGTCTACAAAATTAATTTGGAATAAAAATTTAAAGTAGAATGGAAACTGGTCACTTTAGGCTATCGTCTCCCTTTTTTAAATTGCAGTTTACACACCAAGTCCACTCTGTGATGTTTACATTGCAAGTCCACTCTGTGATGTTTACATTGCAAGTCCACTCTGTGATGTTTACATTGCAAGTCCACTCTGTGATGTTTACGTTGCAAGTCCACTCTGTGATGTTTACATTGCAAGTCCACTCTGTGATGTTTACGTTGCAAGTCCACTCTGTGATGTTTACGTTGCAAGTCCACTCTGTGATGTTTACATTGCAAGTCCACTCTGTGATGTTTACGTTGCAAGTCCACTCTGTGATGTTTACGTTGCAAGTCCACTCTGTGATGTTTACATTGCAAGTCCACTCTGTGATGATTACACACCAAGTACACTGTGATGTTAGCACAAGGAAGTTATCCTTTAACGGTGTATTTCTCAGGACGTATCTGCCTCGTTAAGCGATTTGTGGCTCTCTCTCTCTCTCTATATATATATATATATAATTATGCTTTTATGTGGATGACTGTATAATTAGGCTAGTTACATGGTTGACTGGTTAATTAGACTCCATACTTGGATTAATGGATGGCTTCATAAATATACTTGTTATATTCAAACGTTGAAAATGACACACAATTATGACCCGGAAGCAGGTATAATTTTCTGGAACAATGTTCTTGATGCAGATGGTGATGAAGTGACAGAAGTGGAAATGAACTTTGTTTTTCTGGCTTCTAGAATGATTTTAATGGGAAGACAAAGTGGTGTGTATTCAGGTCAGTTTAGAAATCTTCTTCCACACTTCTGTGTTTTACTGGGCGAGGTGGTAGTAGTTTACAGCTTTGTAACACTTCATACTTCTAAGTGATAGACCCTTGAATACATTTATGTGGACAAGAAATACAGACTCTCATGCGCCATTCCATTCCTCTTTTATCCCACTCAAGCTGCTAACATTACACAGAGGATGGTCTAGAGTTTGAGGCCCAACATTATACAGAGGATGGTCTACAGTCTGAGGGACGATTAACTGAGTTTTTTTTTATTGTTGTTTACTTCTCCCTGTCTGTTAAATTGTTTATTACTTGCCTATTGCTTACTTGTGATTTGTGGTAATCAAGGTAACATATGGTGTACTATTGTCAGGATGTGATATACCCGAAACAGCAATCAAACAGTCTTGACTAGCAATAGTAGTCTCAGGTACAGTAAACACTAAGAATGCAGTTATATGGTTTATTCATATTATTGTGTGATATAGAATAAGGAAATAAATAGATATGGTAGACAATAACAAGTAGATATTCCCTTGTATTACAATGCCTGCGGTAGTCACTAAAAAGAGTATTATATATACATGGGTGATATTTCATATCCCTAAATATCTGCAGGTTGTCATTTATATATAATTATATATATATATATATATAATAGTGTGCTCTTAATACACACAATACCCTGACCTCATTTTACAAACAGCCACCTCAACATGTCTATAATATTCATAGTGTTGGATGTTTGTGATGAGACACTCCAGGTACATGCCAATACAATTGTAAAGACAAAGATTTAAGATGTTTAAATACATTTTATTCCTTATCCATCATTGTGAAAAACTGTTTGTAGACTCGATTAACAAGGATCAACAAGTCAAACTCATTGGTTCAAAATTAAGACAAAAGTGTTAAACAGTACTTGGGAAATTGTATGAAGTAATTTCAATAAAAAAATAGAAATTAAAATGAAAGTCTACATAAGCATTACAAGCAAAATGATGGAGAAGGATGAAAGGTAAAAGTTCAATGGACTGGTACGAGGTATTACTATCAAGTGAAGAGAAATAAGTCAAAACATTTGCTGCTGCTGCTGCTACCAAACAACCCCAGCCCGAGACAGCACTAACATTGAGTTACTATCTTAGAGACTAGAATGCCAAACCAAAATATTTTCATACAATGAAAATGCAGTTTCTTTAAAGCTGCATGTTAGAATGTAGAAGAAGTGGCTGTTGTTTTTCTTTAAAAAAAGGCACAACCATAATCACACCTTTCTACATGCTAAGTTGCTGAAAAAAATGCAAATAATCTCTCGGCATTACAATATACACCTGTGTATATACTATCTACGCGTGATCTACCATCGCCATGGTACAGTACACACCTGTGTATATACTATATATGTGTGTATATCTACCATCGCAATGTTACATTACACACCTGTGTATATACTATCTACGCGTGATCTACCATCGCCATGGTACAGTACACACCTGTGTATATACTATCTACGCGTGATCTACCATCGCCATGGTACAGTACACACCTGTGTATATACTATATACGTGTGTATATCTACCATCGCCATGATACAGTAAACACATGTGTATATACTATATACGTGTGTATATCTACCATTGCAATGTTACATTACACACCTGTGTTATACTATATACGTGTGTATATCTACCATCGCCATGGTGCAGTACACACCTGTGTATATACTATCTACGCGTGATCTACCATCGCCGTGGTACAGTATACACCTGTGTATATACTATATATGTGTGTATCTACCATCGCCATGGTACAGTAACACCTGTGTATATACTATATACGTGTGTATATCTACCGTCGCCATGGTACAGTACACACCTGTGTATATACTATATACGTGTGTATATCTACCATCGCCATGGTACAATACACACCTGTGTATATACTATATATTTGTGTATCTACCATCGCCGTGGTACAGTAACACCTGTGTATATACTATATACGTGTGTATATATCTACCATCGCCATGGTACAGTATACACCTGTGTATATACTATATATGTGTGTATCTACCGTCGCCATGGTACAGTACACACCTGTGTATATACTATATACGTGTGTATATCTACCATCGCCATGGTACAGTATACACCTGTGTATATACTATATATTTGTGTATCTACCATCGCCGTGGTACAGTAACACCTGTGTATATACTATATACGTGTGTATATCTACCATCGCCATGGTACAGTAACACCTGTGTATATACTATATACGTGTATATATCTACCATCGCCATGGTACAGTATACACCTGTGTATATACTATATATGTGTGTATCTACCGTCGCCATGGTACAGTACACACCTGTGTATATACTATATACGTGTGTATATCTACCATCGCCATGGTACAGTAACACCTGTGTATATACTATATACGTGTATATATCTACCATCGCCATGGTACAGTATACACCTGTGTATATACTATATATGTGTGTATCTACCGTCGCCATGGTACAGTACACACCTGTGTATATACTATATACGTGTGTATCTACCGTCGCCATGGTACAGTAACACCTGTGTATATACTATCACTGTTGACTGCATACGTGCGGCCCTATTTTACTTTCAGCCTAAGTTGTAATAAAGAAGAGGCAGGTCAAGCGGTTTTGTTGTTTTGTTTTTATATGAAAGGAGAGGTACTACTGTGAATTGCTCATTCTACTGTAGAGCTAAATATCACCGTTCAAACACACACACACACACACACACACGCCCTCTTTCAGCTTGAGACTACAGGTTTCTCTGAGGGAGATAAACCTCACATGGAGGCTACTACCTTCCTGCATTTGAAATGAAGACGGTAATGGTTTTGTTCCTTGTGACAGTGATCAAAGCTCACGAGTAGTGCTTTAGTCTTGTTCGGCATTTGTTTGTACTTCCCTAGACACAAGATCTCTTCTCTGCCAGCCCACAGCGAGCCAAGATTTATTCTGCCTTCACGTGCTTCAGGCTTTCTGTATTTTTCTTGGTTTTAGCCTGTAGCCTTGTGTTCATTCCTATTAATGATGTTGCCTTATCAGACCATGAAGCGTGCAGGCATTTTATAGTCATGGTAAGAAGCAGCATGGAGGTAGGACACGTTTTTCAGTGTCATGTGTCATTGACAGTTTGGTCTACCGTGGCGCTGAGGCGGTTTGCTGAGTGGTTAGAGCACTAAACCTTGAACTCACCAAGAATTCGATATATTTGTGGCACAGAAAAATTCCACTAGACAACCCAGATGTCGGGAATGGGTATTTGAGGTTACAGAGAGTTGCAAAAGGTCAAGCCTCGAGAGGGAGAAAACCTAGAGAACAGGTGTGTCTGGCTGACATCCTTTTCCCTTATCCACCTAGAGCTGCGCCTCCCTATCCCACGAAATCTGAACCATTTATAAAAAAAAACAAAAAACAAACAATTATATGTTTAGGGTCGAGTGTAGCCCTGCATAGTATGGTAGGCCTGCATACAGGGATATACACAGAGGGCCTTCTTAAATTGTTGGCACTCCCAGTTAGTCCGTTGGGTCCTATCCTTCCGGTAATTGGGATCTCTATATCTTGTGCCTTCAGCAACTCGAAACAAACATGACAGTACTTTCTACTTTTAAGAAAACAAGAAAATGCCTGCCTTGAAAGCAAAATTGTTGAGGTTTCCGAGGTACTGCAGCTCCCATAACTTTTTGGCGTGGCATCTTCATCTACAGAAATGATAAAATCTTCAAGACACATATCTGGCATTTTTTAAATCCTTTTTCTGACCTTTGGGTATAAACGGTAGGCTTGCACCATGGTGAGAGCTAACAGATTTAAGGCAACTTTCTTCCACCATTTCATAGCATTCCTGTGAAAAGGGTTGTAGAAAACCATTTGATCACTGTGGTCCACTCCGCCCATATGCTTGTAGCACTCTACGATAGCTGTGGGCTTCTTCTTTACACTAGTGCAAGTCTTCCCGGTGATCATCTGAGGCCTGTGAATGGCTGAAAGGTCAGCCATCTTCTTGTCGACCCACTTCAGCACATGGTGTTCTTTAGCCGCCTGAAATCTGCATCGCACTTGTCCATCTTCATTTTCCTTTGGCAGGTCTCCTCTGTTTCAGTGAAGCCTGTGTTGTTGGAGGGCAGGTCCTCGATTAGAGAAAAACTGGTGGAGTACCTGTGTACAGGCAATTGCCCAAAGACTTTAGTGGCTACATGAGGCGTTGAACCACATCATGCGAGCTGTCGTTCAGTCCAGGCATGCTGCAGAAGATTTCAAATAATAATAATAATACATGTAATGTATATTTATATAGCGCTTTACCCCACCATAAAGGCAGGGTCAAAGCACTTGAAAAAAAGTTCTGTTTAAAATTAGCAAAAAGTTATAATGATGTTTGTATAAAAGATCAACTGTCGATCTCTGGTTCAGTGGCTTAACTCTCGCTGACTGAAACCTGGTTCCATAATCACAACTCTTGTTAGAGCATCATGTTAACGGTCACAGTAAGATTAGTTTCACACAGATGCACAATGTCAGTAAAGATAGTCAAATGAAAGATGCAAAGTCCAAACATTAGGGCGTAGACAGTAGACACTATCAGACTACATCCATGCTGGCTCTCAACGGCCCTGAGTTCACATATACAGCTCGGACAGCCATTGTGTCGTCTGTAGGATCGCAGAATACTGTGAACACATCAACAGAAACTCGGGTCAACGGAGCTAACATCGCCATTTCCTACAGCACACACATCCCTGCAGTGGGGTTAGAGACACTACTGTTGTATAGAGACACTACTGTTGTATAGAGACAGTTGCATAGAGACACTACTGTTGTATAGAGACAGTTGTATAGAGACACTACTGTTGTATAGAGACAGTTGTATAGAGACACTACTGTTGTATAGAGACAGTTGTATAGAGACACTACTGTTGTATAGAGACAGTTGTATAGAGACACTACTGTTGTATAGAGACAGTTGTATAGAGACACTACTGTTGTATAGAGACAGTTGTATAGAGACACTACTGTTGTATAGAGACAGTTGTATAGAGACACTACTGTTGTATAGAGACAGTTGTATAGAGACACTACTGTTGTATAGAGACTGTTGTATAGAGACACTACTGTTGTATAGAGACAGTTGTATAGAGACACTACTGTCGTATAGAGACAGTTGTATAGAGACACTACTGTTGTATAGAGACTGTTGTATAGAGACACTACTGTTGTATAGAGACAGTTGTATAGAGACACTACTGTTGTATAGAGACAGTTGTATAGAGACACTGCTGTTGTATAGAGACAGTTGTATAGAGACAGTGCTGTTGTATAGAGAAAGAACTTGTAAACATATTGCGTGCGTGCTGCAGTCAGTAGCATGGCCTCACATGTTAGTCAGCTCACCCAACAGCGGTAGCCGTAGTGGTAGTCATCGCTGTACAGAGACCGATCCATCAGCGAGCCTTGAGAAAGACTAGTTCAGGCGGGGTTCGGCTAGTGTAACGGTCACTCGACCCAGCGGGTGGTTCACCGACAAGCCACCAATTACAACTACGTCGACATTACTGTTCTGGCACATTCTAACATCTCAGTATTCATGGTGATCGAGAAAGCAGACACTCTAACAACTTGTTCTCTCTTAATTTCAACAAACATATTACTGTTTCGTTCCACTGAAAAGTAAAATGGTTATGAGGCTCGGCAACAAAAATATGTATATGACTTAAAACTTACTGAAAATGTTTAAGGGTAAAGAAAAAGGTAAAGGTCATCCCCTAACCTTTTCAGGTCGTTGGGGAGTGAGGTGTTAGAGACCCCACTTTTCTCGGGGCCAGCTTTTACATGAGGGTGGTGCCCATCTCCTCTCCCTCGCTGCCTTACCTTCCCCAACCCTCTATGGAGTCAGGTACCCATTCCCGTCAGCTGGGTCGACTGGGGGAACTATGCTGCGCTTATCGGGAATTGAACCAGCGCGCTCTCGGTTCGGACGCCAGCGCTCTAACCACTCGGCCATCCGCTTCCCCTTTTTAAGGGAAGGGATGGCGAAAACAGAGAGAACGGGTCCCCCAGTAGTGTAGTGGTTAAAACACTCGCTTGTAACCACTGCAGTGAGCGGCTCAGGGTTCAGATCTCGTCTCGGGACACTCTCTTTATGTGACACCTGTTCGCAGGGCTGGGCGGCGGGGGTTTTCTCCGGGTACTCCGGTTTCCTCCCCCCTCCCTTTCCCCCCATAGTGCGCCATCACCGCAACCTGGAAGCACTTTCCAACTAAAGAAACAACAAAAAACAGGGAGAAAGAGAGAGAGATTTGGTGGGCCATCTTGCATCCTTGCCATTTACCAGTATTTATAATTTAATATTCAGACACACTCGCATGTGCACGCACATGCGCACACACACATTTACATGAAACTTTTGAAAATGATAGGGAAGATTTTAAGTAAAACCACAATTTTTTCTTTACACGGTCATCTTGAGACACGTTTTATCTCAACAACTTGCAGAGAAATGTGCAAAAAATATTTTCTTTCCACGTCTGCAATGATTCACTAATGATGATTTATTCGGAAAGCGGAGTTAAATTACAGAATATATTTTGAACTTTTTAAACAGCCAGTAGTAAATAATAAAAACATTCTCTCAAGTTTTTCTTAGTGGGATTTGTATGTAGGTTTTTTTGTGAACACACACAACCTTGTGCACCTTTATTCGTAGTGTGTGTGCACACACAAACTACAAGTTTGACAGTGAATATTCACTACCAATTAAACTATAACTAATGATGTAATACTTAGGTTTTGAAAACACATCAATCTGTCCCTTGCTGAGTAATGCGTATGTGTGTGTTTGTGTTTGTGTGTATGTGCGTGTGTGCGTGTTAGGAAATGAGTGTGAATTTTCTTTGCATGCCGGGAAAAGAAAAGTCATCAATCATCTGAAAGGTGATTACCGACATTATATAAGCCACGAGCGGTTCCTTGATGTTACTGTGTGAGTTCTTCACCCGTCGTGCCTCCACGTATCTGAGGTTCAGACAACGACAGCGCCCCTCCTGACAACGACAACATGACTATCATTCATCCTAACTTAGTGATCACACAAGCCTGCAGGCTACTGCCAGTTTAAATGTGTAATTGGACACATTAGTCATTTTAGTTTGAATGATCAAAGGGACATAAGCAGCTAAAGCACCGCCATGATGTTGCTGAACGACTCCCTCGTGGGAGACAACATCACCAGTGGTAACGCCAGCGACCTCCCTGTCTCCCAGTCGACGACAGATTCCGGTCCGACTGGCTGGAAGATAAGCAGTCCCTTTATTATCATCTTCGGCACGTTTGGTAACATCATGGTCTTTCTCGTTCTTCGTGATAGAAGTGTCACGCACCCCAGCATGGCCGTGTACCTCAGGTTGCTGGCTGTCTCCGATCTCATCGCCATTTTTGACAACGTCCTGCTCAGGTGGATCCGCTTTCAGTTCGGTTTCGATGTCTGGGTTGTCCACGAGGCGATTTGTAAGCTAAGTACTTGGACTCTTTGGAGCTGTAGCACTCTATCTACCTGGACATTGGTCGTCATGGTAACACAGAGAGCAGTGTCTGTAGTTTGGTCTCATAAGGTTAATGGTTTAAACTCCAGACACTTGACCTTAGTTGCAGTCATGCTATTAATTATATTCTCTACGACGACAAATGCTCTCTTTCTGTATTTCTCTACCATCATCGAGATGAAAGTAGGGGACGTCGTTATGTGGAAATCGTGCAATGAGAATTACGATGATGAGCTGACGACGACTGTCTTCAAGGTGTGGGTCTGGATTAACACCATCATGTCCTCCTGTCTTCCTTTCGCCATCCTTCTTATCGACGACCTCATCTTGATTAGACGAGTCGTGACATCAACACGAGAAGCTCGCGATCACCTGGCTGTCGGCAGCACACATCAGGTCAAAGTTCGAGAGAAAAAGGCTGTTTCCATGACCGTGACTTTGATTGTCACCTCGCTGACCTTCTTTCTGTTAACCTTTCCTTCCTGTGCCTTTACTGTCACTCAGCTTGTACTTATTGACAATGCCTTTTCCGACAAAAACTTATTTGATTTGTTAGATCTCGTGTGGGGTGTTGTTACCCCTTTGTGGTGTAGCAGTCATGCTGTCAACTTCTACCTGTACTGCCTGACGGGGGCAAGGTTCAGAGCACGTGCTAAACGCATTCTGTTCTGGTACCAGGCGATTCCTTGGTATTCACTTTATGGAGCAGAGGGAATCGAGAGGTTGGAGAAACGAACAACTGTGAACCCCGAGGAAAACTTCTGAAGCCGTAGTTAGAGGATGAAAGTGAATGTACTGAGAAGCTACAACAAGGAAAAATGAAGTCGACCACTAAACAATGTCAACCCGTGATGTCTCAGGTAGTTTGTCACGAGGAGATAACCCATGTCCGAAGCTGCACCGAGTGACCGAGACAGACCTCGCAGTTACAGTCCCTGACACATGGAACGCCTGGCCCCAGTGTCCACACGTACAGCCTGCACCTCGAGGGGTTGTATACAAGGTGGCCACCTTTTCCCCTGGCTGATACGTGTAACGTGTGTTACTCGTAGCTGCATGTTTAATCTCCCGGTGTTTGAAGCGGATTCGATCGTCATTCCTTACTTAACAATAATTAAAATCAAACATGGTGGTCACAATAAGGTATTTACACAGAAAGAGATCCGTACACGCACCATCAAATTATCCAAAAGATTTTACTTATAGTAAAATGTTCATACAATAAGTTGATCAAAGTGCTTACTATATTGATTGCTGTCTTTAATACGACCAGACGAGACAGCAAGACGGGCGCTCGGATCACACAGCATCACGGCATCGTCACGGCGTCGTCTCGTTCTTTCTCGCGTGTTACCCACAGAGTTAAGTCGTGGTGCTCGTTTTTGTATCATTTTCGCAGTTTTAACTAACTTTTTTGTGTACTTCGATGGGGCCGAAGAAAGTGAGTGACAAAGACAGTGGTGGGAAAAAGAAGAAGAAGAAGAATGGCAGAAATAAAGTAATAAATAACAGAAAAAAATTAGCGTGGTGTACAAGTGATAGATCTTGCCAAGATGTACGACTGCACGAGGAGGAAACTTCACGAATTACGGGTCGGCTTCCCGAATGGCGCCGGCTCGTATCTCGGAATTCAGCTCGGATCTCAAACAGGAAACTGGCCCGAGTCGCAGCTCGTATCTCAAGAAACTCGTATGCCGAGCAGCTTGTATCTCAAGGTACCAGACTAAAGGTAGGAGGCGCTTCATACTATGCGACATTTACCTTTTGTAAACTATCTTTTTCCTAATTGTATCATCAATATTTTTTATTAATTCTATTTCTGGAAACAGGCATCGCTCAACATGAGGGCTCTCTTCAGGGGGTGATCTGTGCTTTTTTAAACAAAAGTCACTCGCTAAGTTGTCTGGTGATCATTATGGACACACTAAACGGTGACTTGGACATTAGTCACACACTAAACTGTTAGTCGATCATTCTGGACACACTGAAATGCGAGCCCATCGTTCTGGATACACTAAACAACAGGGCGCTGTGATCAATCTAGACACATTCAACTGTGAATCTGAACGTCGGGACCATCTCGCTTGTCCAATAGGTTTTCCTTTGTCAAAATAATAGCCATTCGCTAAGCATACAATTTCGCTAATTAGTGAATAATCCTGTCGTATGATAAATACACCCAGTTAGATCAGTCAGTTTGTAATTTCCTTGAGCCACTCCACTCCGATAATTACCACTTGATGATATTCTTCTTGTGCTAGTTAGCGTTTAGTGGTGCACTGCGTTCCAATCAATTAAACCCTCGTGGGTACCAAGAACATTAGTGTTAGACTAGACTATGTGCATAAGTGCTAGCTAGAATATTCTTACTACTTGCATTAATACTACACTAGACTATCCTTACATGGACACTTCTCAAAAATTCTTTTTGTTGGTTATGCGTAGCTCGAAAAATGTGGAGCAGGATCTGATTTTAATATGTGTTGAGTCTGATACCTGCTGAAGTCGTCTTGTGGACAAATGGTGGCTACAAGAGCAAGATGTGTGGCTAGAGATGTCATGTCACTGACATGCTAAAGCAATAGGTGTCAGCCCTAGTGACACTATTATGACATCGCCAGTATGTCCACAAACCAAAGTTATAACGAAGCATTATGTGTTATTATTTAATCCCGCGCTAAAATGTTTTATGTCTAGCACAGCATTTATTCAGTGCTGTCGTTAATTAACAAAGTTACAGGTGTCCTCGATACGAACATGACATTGGTATCAACTGACACACAAGCTATAAATAGGTGTTATTTCTGTGAGCTGAGTGGCTAGACATCACCTGTAGCTACCTGTAGCTGGTTAATAGCCAATTAGCCCAAACTGTTAATATGTGAGGTGAGGTGAGTGTGGGCTACACCAGTGCTTGGAACTTGAGATCGCCATTAGCCTTTACTGCAGGAGTATTATGTCCACTTGTAAGAGGGAATGTGGAGACAGATTATGTGAAACTACATGGAAACATTCCTCAGTTTCCAGACTTCACTAGGTCACAGATTCCAATCGCATTTTATTGGTGAGCAGGACAGTCAGAAATGAAATGTAACAGCCTCGAGTCTAGAATAACGAAGTAACTTGGGGAAATAAATATCGAAGCAACTTACAGCTGAACGACTACATGAAAGTAATATTTGTAGCTGAACGACTACATTAAAGTAATATTTGTAGCTGAACGACTACATTAAAGTAATATTTGTAGCTGAACGACTACATGAAAGTAATATTTGTAGCTAAAATGACTACATTAATGGTAATAATTCTTTACCTGCGTTGTCTTCGCGGTTTTACCTATCTCATTCTTTGGACCTTTTAAATATTAATTAATGGATACTGTTTACAATGCTGGAAAAGGAAACTTTGTGGATAGCTTTGACAGCAAACAATGTGCCAATAACGAATATAGTTTGTTTATGTTTTCTTCTCGTTGATATTAGTGACACAGTATGGACACGAGGCGTCAGATCTTGTGTGAATAACAACCACAAACGATGCAAAACAGGACAAAGCTCAGGATACGTATATCCTATATACCTCTCAAGTTTATACCTCTATACTAATATACCTGTCAAGTTTAGACCTATTTACCTGTGAATTTTATTAATTTAAGTGACGGAAAAACAAATCTTAGATGCATTTAGCTTTAGTGGTTCACCGTGTCAACGGCAAACCATCCTTGGCCTTGACCTTCTGTGGTAAATGATGTTTCGGAAAGTTGCTGGGTAGGTAGGGGAGTTTTTTTGTCATCAACCTGTAAACAGTTGTTGTTGTTTTGTTGTTGTTGACTTTGAAAGGGAAAGTGCTTCCACCTCTCGGAGATTTCGTACTGTGGGGGATGGGGTCTTTGGGGAGTGTGGGTGTTGGGGAGGTGGGTGAGGGTATGGGGGGATGGGGAGATGTGAGGAAAGGGTTGCTGTTTTTGTGGTGCCTGATGTGTCGTTTCCTTTTTGTACCTGCCTTCTATTTTTGTTGGTGTTTAGGTTTATTTTTACGATGACTAGCCGTGATCAACAGTTTTATTAGGGACACTATGTTACGGATGGAACGCAGGTAGACTCGGGGTCAAACAGCCCACCAAAGCGTGTGACACCTCACACAGACCGCTACCGCATTTAATTCGTAACACACTACAGTATTTACATGTTTATTTATATGATGACTAGTTGTGATAAAAAAATGTATTCGAGAGAGTACAGTATTTACCTGGCTTCAATTACGATCAAAGATTTGCGACAGGTATGTTATGCAAGCATCAAGAGGCTGGCGACAAGGGAGATTAACAATGGAGACTCAAAAACCGAGAGGACGAGGTCTGTGTGCATCATCAACGGCAGAAGGACCTGGTGTGGGTGACTGTACTATCACGGCCATCTTGTCCTTTGACAACTAAAGAAATATGTATGAGAAAAGAGAAATAAGAGGTTAAAGGTATTAAGAGCGTAGCACGAGAAAGTTTTCACAAGGAATTTTTCACCCAGCAGCTCTCAGTTTTCTTCAGGCAGCTCTCAGCTTCTGACATTTTCACAAGTCCACAGAGTCAAATTGTTTGCGTTGACAGGTCTGCTACACTAATGATCATAGCATAAAGAAACTGAAGATAAATATCAAGTTGAATTTTATTATCAACTACAGTTAAACATAAACATAACTGCGTCGATTTGTGATTTATAGAAGTGCTATTATCATAATTATTATTTAGTTATTTTAGTTTATGTGTATAGGGGCGTATAAGTGTGTGTCTGTGTATGTGTGTGGGTGTGTGTATACGTGCTTTTGTCTGTGCGTGTGTGTGGGGGGGGTCGGGGTTAGGGGCGAGATTTGTTACTTTAAGATTCACAATATGTGTGTCTGTGCCTTTATAATCTTCCAGCTAGTAAAAACTTCCAGCTATGACGCCTGCAGCTATAGAAGTGGTCAAAGGGAGGCTACTGTAAATTGAGTTCATTATTCTTGCAATTATCTTCCTTCACTAATTTTGCGCAAGTTGCTTTTATAACTTGGATCCTTTAAAGGTGTGGTGTATGTAATAAAGGCGTGTTATAAATGACTAAAAATTATATATTTTCTTTAATAAGGAAATATTTTAAAATTATCAAAATATTTTGTCTCCGTGTTCTTTCTTTTGGTAATGTAATGTCAAAATACAAATTAAAATAAAAAGTTCAAAGCCGTAATGTGCCTTCTTTTAAAGGGATTCCGAAGAAGACTCTAATGGCCAGCAATCAGAGGAAACAAGAGTCTATTCCTGCATGTCCTGTTTGCTCATTCCTTAAAATATTTAACCGACCCTAACACGTGTTGTTTCAAATTGACGGGGTTTGGGCTGCCATAACTCCTGAGTCCATCTAATCTTATAACACACTGTACAGAGGAAGCTGGCAAAACATCCGGTAGGCACTTAGTCGTCTGCTGTGAGAACTGTTCACCCTCCACAATCAGCACTGGTTGACTGGTCAGCTGTCGTTAGACTTGTACATCGTCTGTACTCTGTATGCTGCAGCAGGCGCAACTCACGAGGCGATTTTATTTTAGTGAGAAACAATCTGACTACAACACAGCTTAACATAACATTAGGTAGTGTCTTAGAATAACAAGAGGAGAGAGAGAGAGACTCTGTGTGTGTGTGTGTGTGTGTGTGTGTGTGTGTGTGTGTGTGTGTGTGTGTGTGAAAGAGAGAGAGAGACACACACACACACAGCAAGAATGATACGAGACCAGGGTACAGAGCTACACAATAATAACAAAGCAAATATCATGCATGTGTTGATGTGTATAGGGGAGGCAGGTAGGCCGGTGTTTGTTGTTAGTTAAAGTTTTGGCACTCGAAACACATCGGGTGGACCTGCTTGACCATCAAAGGGTGCTTGGCGGTGAGTGGCTATAGGATTCTGGCTCCAAATCGCTGTGGTCGTACAGGAGCATCGCATCGAGGCGCCCGGTAGTTTAGTGGTTTAAACACTCGCTTGTCACCACTGAAGTGAGCCGCTCAGGGTTCAGATCTCGTCTCGGAACACTCCCTGTATGCGACACCTGTACGAACCTCTTACTCCAGTTTTCTCCCCTCTCCCCCTCTCTCCACATAGTGCGAAATCACCTCAAGGTGGACGAAGTTTCCTACTAAATAAACCAACCAGGGACAGAAGAGCAGACAGGCTGCGGATACAAGAGCGACACAAAAGTTGAGAAAAAAACAGTCTCGGCGTTTTACCGCCTTCGACCACGTGACACAGACCTCGCTGTGTAGGATGTGGTAGCTGTACACGTGGCCGTACACTTGCTGGCTATTTCCTGCCTCTGGTTGAGTGTGTGGGAGAAATTTGCTGACACACCATAACCCCACCACTCGGTTACACATGGTAACATTTACACAGCTACATGTTTGTGTCCCGCTGTCTTATCCATGACTACATTTCTTCTAGACACATCTGTGGGAGGCTGCGGACAAAAATTATCAATATCGAAGTCAAGTAGCAGAGACTATGACATTCCACCAAGAAGATGTTGTACTGAGTGTAAGCGAGCAACAAACATTGTGACAAGTGTATCAGTTCTGCTCAAAACTTATATTACAGACTGACCTGTTGCCATATTCTTCCATGCAAACAGTGTGCTGACACAGCGATAAACAATTAAAGGGGTTAGTCATGGGGAAAGTTTTATTAGAGGCCCTGTCTGTCTTGTTCACACAATGATTATTCACTGGGAAAGCTTTATAAGAGACTGTCTATATTTGTTTTGTTTGCACAATGATTAGTCATGGGAAAAGCTTTATCTTGTTTGTCTTGTTTACATTATTCTGAGACCTGACACCTACAGGATGTTCACTGATACAAGAAGACGGAGTTTGCTACCTCCTCCCTCAGTGTCCCGGCCTCAGCACTCACTATACGACTAGGACATTTAACAGAGAAATACTTGGCTGTACATGTCCTTATTAACAGCACAAATAAAAATGAACTTTTAAACAGGTTTGGCAAAGTTTTTGTGTAACTGTCATTCGATTGAAAACTGGCGAAAAGGGACATAAATCTGATTTCGTTTGTAGAAGGGACGTAACAGCGTAAAATTAGAGACATGCTTCACTCCCCTGGTATTTGATAGTTATATATGTTAATTATCTTAACTAATAGTTACTATATAATAGTCACAAACACACTCATATGTGCACGCACACCGGCGCACACACACGCTTTTGTCATATTTTTAATCCTGATAGGAAAAACGCTCTTACAGTTTTTTTTTCCAGCAATAGAAAGTAAAAAAAAACATTTGTTCTTTATTAATGATAGGATGGCTTAAGAGACGTTTTATGTCAAGAATTCATACAGAAATGCGCAAAAATAATATTTTGGTTTCCACGTCTTCAATGGTTCACTAATGATGATTTATTCGTAAAACGAAGCCAGTGGTAAATAATAAAAATAAAATATCAATAATTTCCTGATGGGATTTGTATGTAGGCTTGTCAAGAAATTTTTTTGTGAACACTAACTTGTGCATTTTCACGAAAAAAAGTTCACATTTCAGTGTACGGCGTGCGTGCGTGCGTGTGTGTACACACTACAAGTTTGACAGGGAATTTTCACTACCAGTTAAACTAAATTTATGATATTTGCCTCTTAAGAACTCATCAATCTATCCTTCTCTTTGTAATATATATATATATATGTGTGTGTGTACGTGTGTGCGTGTTTGGAAGTTGGTGCAAATTTCTTTTGCATGCCGTGAAAAGAAAAGTCATCAATCATCTGAAAGGTGATTACCGACATTATATAAGCCACGAGCGGTTCCTTGATGTTACTGTGTGAGTTCACCCGTCGTGCCTCCACGTATCTGAGGTTCAGACAACGACATGAAGACACCAGCAACCCTCCTGACAACGACAGCATGACAATCATTCATTCTAGCTTAGTGATCACACAAGCCTGCAGGCTGCTGCCAGTTTAAATGTGTAATTGGTCACATTAGTCATTTTATTTTAAATGTTCAAAGGGACATAAGCAGCTAAAGCACCGCCATGATGTTGCTGAACGACTCCCTCGGTAACGCCAGCGACCTCCCTGTCTCCCAGTCGACGACAGATTCCGGTCCGACTGGCTGGAAGATAAGCAGTCCCTTTATTATCATCTTCGGCACGTTTGGTAACATCATGGTCTTTCTTGTTCTTCACGATAGAAGTGTCACGCACCCCAGCATGGCCGTGTACCTCAGGTTGCTGGCTGTTTCCGATCTCATCGCCATTTTTGACAACGTCCTGCTCAGGTGGATCCGCTTTCAGTTCGGTTTCGATGTCTGGGTTGTCCACGAGGCGATTTGTAAACTCGGTATCTGGGCTCTTTGGAGCTGTAGCACTTTATCTACCTGGACATTGGTCGTCATGGTAACACAGAGAGCAGTGTCTGTAGTTTGGTCTCATAAGGTCCAAAATTTAAACTCCACTCACTTGACCTTTGTTGCAGTCATGCTATTAATTATATTCTCTACGACGACAAATGCTCTCTTTCTGTATTTCTCTACCATCATCGAGATGAAAGTAGACGTCGTCATGTGGAAATCGTGCAACGCGAACTACGATGATGAGGTGACGAGGACAGTTTTAAAAGTGTGGGTCTGGATTAACACCATCATGTCCTCCTGTCTTCCTTTCGCCATCCTTCTTATCGACGACCTCATCTTGATTAGACGAGTCGTGACGTCAACACGAGAAGCTCGCGATCACCTGGCTGTCGGCAGCACACATCAGGTCAGAGTTCGAGAGAAAAAGGCTGTTTCCATGACCGTGACTTTGATTGTCACCTCGCTGACCTTCTTTCTGTTAACCTTTCCTTCCTGTGCCTTTACTGTCACTCAGCTTGTACTTATTGACAATGCCTTTTCCGACAAAAACTTATTTGAGTTGTTAGATCTCGTGTGGGGTGTTGTTACCCCTTTGTGGTGTAGCAGTCATGCTGTCAACTTCTACCTGTACTGCCTGACGGGGGCAAGGTTCAGAGCACGTGCTAAACGCATTCTGTGTCGGTGCCACGCGAGTCTTTGGTGTGCAGGTTCATGTTTAGTCTGTGAAGCAGCTAGTGACGAGAGGTCGATGACACAAACAACTGTGAACTCCGATGAAAACTTCTGATGTCGTAGTCAGAGGTTAACTCAGCGTCTAAGCTACAGCAAGGGATCCTTTAATTTTAAAGAGACCTAAGCCTCGGAGTACGAGGGCTCGTTCTACAATATATTTCTAATCTTAGGGCTTAAATCTCTTAAGACGTATTTAAATGGCGTAGAAGCAATTTTGTAAAATGTTTCTAAGATTGCTTCCTTAGAATAGTTTTCAGTTTTAGAAACGTTGTGTGAAGCTCGCTCCAGTGGAAGACGCTTGGTGTGTCAAATGCCTTTTTCCATTTAGTGTTCACCGTCGCTGATTGCTCTAAAAATTACAGCGAGTGTCGAAAATCCGCCACGAAGTCCAGCCTTACCCTCACCTCAATAATACAAATATTTAAATTATAATTACGACAGAGACAAGTATTTAAATTATAACGATTACTTAGACATGTATTGAAATAAATTAGTTTCAATAATAATTAAAATAAATAAAAAAGAAGCGCTGATTGATGCAAAGCTACTCAGTTCCGCCATATGTCACGTGACGGGCAAGTTGCATGTTAACCGTTAGACTTCATACGTCACGTGCCGTACACGTGAGCCAATTGGATGAAATGTTTCATCTGTTGAATGGCTTGAAAGGTAAGTCGGAGGTCTATACTTTCTGGTCCCGCATCAGATCAAAGTACAAGCAACTCTCATGGAATAAGTTGCCCCACTACACTTATTTAACCTGGGATTTAGTAACTCGACCACGTGATCAGACAACTGCCATTAAATTCGTTATTCTGACTACGAGTCTACTTTCTTTCAGTGACTCCGCTGTAATATCAACAGTTTTTGATTTTCTACTCGTCTGTCTGTCTTCTCCTTTGGTTGTTCTACTATCACATTTTCTTCTCAATCCTTACTTCATCAATCTCTGTTAGTTATCACTAATCTCTGTGTTATTTATCATCGCTGTCTCACTTCGGTCTGTGGACATGCCTGACTCTGAGTGTAATGCAGGCAGCCTGCCCTGCTGGCCAGTGACTGGAGGTAAGAAATGATTCACACAATGTGACCGTTACCTGGTGTGAACTAGCCATTTACCTGGTGTGAACTAGCGTGTGAACTAGCCATTTACCTGGTGTGAACTAGCTATTTCCTGCTTTTATTATTTTTTTTTTAAACACAGACATCGCTCCAAAAGAGATCTTTCTTCAGGGGGTGGGAGGTCACCAACTGCTTTTTAAACAAAGCGGAGAGTAAGCTGTGATCATTCTGGACACACTAAGTCGTGCACTGTGATATTTCTGGACACACTAAGCCGTGCACTGTGATATTTCTGTGTGTTTGTGTGTATCGGGACCTTTTTGCATCTCGAGTGACACACGTTGACATTTATTCATCTTCAAACAGAGGTAGTATGGCCAATAGATCTTTCAAAAAAGTTTTGCTTCAATGACAGGTTCTAAAGCTCTGAAACATGGTCGTCAACATGTTAGGCTGCAAATGAATAGTTCGGTAACAGTCGCAGCTTTGGGCCGATTCCTGAAGGCCGCCATGTGTGTTTACACTTTCGCGAAGGAAAAAAAGACACACGTGGGACGTAGGTGGCGCCACTGGAGAAGACTAGTGTCTAGCGATACTGGAGTAGGGTCAACAGCTTTGCAACATATCTCTTTGACAAGAGCTGGACAGCACCATCCTGACAAAGCATGCAGTCTGCCAGAAACACGGAAAAACATTTTGTAAGAAACATGGAAACCTATCAACCTGTTCACAGAAACCCTGTTAGTGTAGGTCCTAGTGTTGAAAATCGGATGAATGCCATCAGAATATATGCGATCTACAATACTAAATAACAATTCAATTGTATTAACCATATCATAATCTTTACTAATATATTTTAGTGGCAGTGATATACTGCATTCACCTCAAATTATTGTGTAAACACTGGAGGCGACCAAGAACTTTAGCCTTACACTAGACTATGCTTTAAGTTACATTAAACATTAAATTATATATCAGACGGAAGATTAGCTTATGTAGAGTTTTTATTTGCGCTACATTATACTGCATGACATGTACAACCATCAAACATTCTCATCTGATTCCTCTCTGAGTTTTTAGGGCGGTCCAGTGGCGCAATGGTTATCGCCTGTCACCAATACATTGAGGGCTGGCTGTCCTGGGTTCAGATCTCGTCTCGGGCACGCTTTTCTTTCTCTGCATGTGGCTTTTGTTTACAGGGCTGGCTGTCTTGCTGTGATATAGTCTTAGTTACCTGCTCGTCGTAAAACACCAATTCTGCCCCGCTCCCCCTTCTTTGCATTTTCTATATTTGTCTTTTACTGGTCATCAGCAGTACTGTTGTTCATCCTTCGCATGTTGTCCATGTCTCGTTCTTGTCTCGAGGGCTCTTTACGAGAGTGAGCATGCACTATACAAATCACGCCTTTACTTTTATTTTCATGCGCAGCTCGAAAAATACTACCATGTCAGGGACCAGGGTCATCACCTGTGGCCTCCTGTAAATGTGTTTGTGTAGTTGTGAGCACGATTGAAGAAGGGACGTGTAACTCAACAGTGTTCATCGGAGCTCAGGATTATGTCAACTGGGATGCGGCCTCCCCAGATAAGTCAGCTAGGCCGCGAAATTCTTTTTCGTCTGCTCGCTCCACTCAATTGCCCAATTATACCTAATAAACCAAACCTAAACCTAAACCTACCCCAAACCCTAACCCTAACCCTACGCCAAACCCTAACCCCAAACTGACAAAATAACATAGACCGCACTCCGATTGGCTGAATTCCCCCCTTATCTCATGTGGGAAAAAGACTTCGGCAGCCTGGCCAGTGGAAGTTGTGTCGATACTGAGAGTGAAAGATACCGGCATGAGAGTAATTCTTTGCTTAAAGAAGGTATTGGTTGTAATAATTATTATATTAATTGTTTAACTGTTTTGAGAAGGCATAACTTGGAATATTGTGCGGGGATTTTAAAATCATTATTTTTTTTAAGTTTTAGAATTTTAAAATATGTTGTTAAAGTTATCAGAAAATTTGGGATACCTTGTCTATATTGGAAAGACACTGGACATATTTGATGGAAGGAGTAAGAGGAAGTGAGTGAGAGATAAAGTAGACTTGAAAGAGGAATGAGAGGAGAGACTATTGTGTTTTGTATTTTGTATGTTGTCTTTTTAATATCTTGTGGCCCGTATAACCTCCAACGAACTAAAAAGAAACTCCCGATAATATAGACCGAGAAAACCCCTGACAGGTCTTCGTAGTTTGTTGAGTGAAAGAACACGTGTGGACACAGTGTGTGCATGTGTACGACTCTGTGCTCGTGACATACCAAGAGCTGACTGTTGAGTTAAATAATATGCTGGAGTCATGGTGTGGTAGACAAATTAATTGTGGTTATGAAAGCACGATCAGCTCAGAAGTCTATAAACTCGTCTGATTACCTCGCTAGTAGACGGCAATTCCAGAG
The DNA here is from genome assembly GCA_004794655.1 of Marisa cornuarietis. Lineage (NCBI taxonomy): Eukaryota > Metazoa > Mollusca > Gastropoda > Architaenioglossa > Ampullariidae > Marisa > Marisa cornuarietis. The sequence goes on along the minus strand of SMMW01000020.1, from coordinate 829,936 downwards.
ACTCGCTGTGGAGAATGACAGAAGAAATTGTTTCCTGTAGGACGTCACTTGGCGTTTCTTCCTTCAGTGCTTGTTGATTGTCCCCTTCATGTTCTCGCCTCCCAATGTTTGGAATCTCAGTTATGTTCCAAGTGGTCAGCGGTAACGGTTGTCTTTCAGTTTCCTTGTTAGTACACCAGCCTGGTGCTGACATCATTAGCACGTGTAGTGACTGCAGGTTGGACACCAAACACCAAAGTGTCAGTCAGCTGATGCTGTGTGCTTAGAGATGTCATGTTGCTGACACACTAAAGCTATATGTCAGACCACTGACACGATTATGACATCGCCATCAACTCACACAAAATACAATTGTAACAAAGCCTTACTTCTGCAGTTACCTTGAGCTGGTCAATACCCAGATAGGATATTAATAATCACCACAATCACTCAATATTGACATATTAATAATCACCGTAATCACTCATTAATGACATTAATAATCACCAGTAAGGTAAGGTGAATGTGGAATAGACCAGTGACTTGCGATAATTCTTTAGTGAAGGAGTATATCCAATAAGATGGAATGTGGAAAGTGAGTATTTTAAATTAGATGGGGACATCCTCAGTTTCCTGTCTTCACCAGGTGATATTCCAGTCACATTGTACTGTTGAGCAAGACGGCAAAAGGTAAAATGTAACAGCCTGCAGTCTAAGATGGATCAGCTTAGTGATAGGAATGTAGCAGACGCTTGCTAAACGACTAAATCGTTCTTTACCTTTGTAGTCTCGTACCTTTGAACTCTCTTATACCACGGACCTTTTTAAAATTAATCTAGGCGTCCAACCCATCTGGTATTTTCTTTTGGACAAAGGAAAGTGCAAGAACTGCTTAGACAGTGTGCAATGTGCCAAAACATTAAAAATGTTGTTTCTTAAATTTACATTCAGTATATATCTGTCAAGTCTATAGATGTACCTATAAAACTGTCAAGTCTATACATGTACCTATAAAACTGTCAAGTCTATTATTGCACCTATACAACTGTCATGTCTATACATGTACCTATAAAACTGTCATGTCTATACATGTACCTATAAAACTGTCAAGTCTATACATGTACCTATACAACTGTCAAGTCTATACATGCACCTATACAACTGTCAAGTCTATACATGCACCTATACAACTGTCAAGTCTATACATGCACCTACACAACTGTCAAGTCTATACATGTACCTATACAACTGTCATGTCTCTACAAATTAACGGACGGTGATGTCACATAGTCTAATGGCCGTAGGTGCGGTGAGCATGTCAAGGGTAAACCTCTTCTTCCATCGCCTTTACCCTCAGTGGCAAACGAGGCCATTTTTAAAAAAAATTCTGGATGGGCAAGAGGAGATTTTTCATCCCCAGAACTGTGCAGGCTTCAGTCCAGCGGCTTTCTGCTTCGCAGGAAAGTGATGTCCTCTGACCTCCACGTGTTCATGTATATATTAAAAAAAAAAATCTTCACTATTATATATTTACAGTCTACACAGCGACCTCGGCTAGTCACGAGAATATTGGTGGCTGACGTCCACGTGCACGTGTACATTCACACTTTACACAGTGACCTCGTCTAGTCATCATCACAAAAACATCGATATGCACGTGCGTGTGTTTACTGGCGCGTGACGTTGTCAACGTCTTCAGGTGCACGCATGCCGCTCAACCTTTTTGGACAAAGTTCACGAGAGGGCAGACTAGTTAATACACATCATCACAACCGCACGAGTCAATTACATTGTAGTTTATCTTTATTTTTCAAAAAGAAAACAACTCATAATCGCTCTAGAGATGACCTGCTCCATGTTACTTACATTGTAAACTCCGTGAACGCGGAAAGCACCATCAGGCTGTTAGTAATCCTGACTGTTAGTATCTCACGCCAGGTTAACTACAAAGTGTGACATGAATGTGATACAAAAGAAAAAAAAACCTGGAAAGAAAAGGTGATTCAGATTTTTTTCTCGAAATCACAGGGATCACATTTACGCCTAGTTGAGGGAAATATTGTTTTGAACTGCTTCTCCATATGTGACAAATAGCTGATGGAAAAATTTCTTCACATCTTCAATGAGGAAGACAAGAGATGAGTGATAATTATTCCTTTTATAGGTTTTATCAAGGCTATGATGTGGTTAAATGTTGCTGTCTCAGCTGGTGAAGGGCGAACAGGTGTGTGCGGCACGTGAGAATGGAATGAGTGGGTGCATGATTGTGTGAGTGATTGGAGGTAAGCGTGTGGCCAGTCGTTCACTTCCCGAGGAAACATGTAGGTGCCAGGGCACACTGCGCGTGGGGAGTGACTGTGCCACAAAGCCCGGTAGGTGTAATTTTTTCAGTTTGAACAAATAAAGTCAAATTTTTCCAAACGTCGTTCTGAAGTCGCAAGTGGAATGTACTAGGGTGTGCAGATTGTTATTACACCCATTTTTTAAAAGTAGACACAGTTATTTTGCCGAGAGTGAAGGGTCGGCGCTTACCTGGAGAAGGAACTGTTGGCACATTAGTAATCGACGCAGACAGGTGTTTTTCGACGGGATCTGTACTCAGGGAAGCACATCGTGTGATTAAAAAAAATAAAATAAGTGTTTGTGGACGGTGAAAGTTAGACCCATCTGTGTAGAACGGAATTGAGAATGTACACAGGATGACCTGTCTCCACCACCAGGCATGTGCTGTGTCTCACCACCAGGCATGTGCTGTGTCTCACCACCAGGCATGTGCTGTGTCTCACCACCAGGCATGTGCTGTGTCTCACCACCGGTCTGTGGGACAATCCAGTGACCACCTACACGTGAGTTAAGTGCGAGGACAAGACGGACACAGTTTCTGGTGAGGCAGGCAGAAAGAAAGCATGTAGTGGTTAGTTTTATTGATGTGTGTGTGTGTGTGTGTGTGTGCTCGTGGGAAGCCTTATATCTTGTTATAAACGTTGACAAGGCCCGTAAAGGCAAAGCTGTCTTTTATTTTCTGGAGAGAAAATAGCAGGTAGACATCAGCGCATGTGTGAGTGTAGGGTGTGGGAGATGCGTTCATGCGTGACAAGACAGTTTTTATACTGATTGAATACAGGCAACACACATTCACATTATGTCTATATAATTGTATTATCGTTAATTAATTAAGGACTTTCGTTAACGAGCAATAGTGTCTGACCTTCACCGCTTTCCTTGACCCTCATCGCATTCGGTCTCCTGTCTCTGATGTTAAGTTTTCGTGACATGAACATCACAGAGCGAGTGACATCGTTTAATTATAAATACGATGACGAGTCATCATAAAACTTTTATTAAGGCCCGGTACATTATTTACTTTGATTAAATTACGATCAGAGGTGTTGGACATACTGTGTTGAGCGCCCGCATCACGAGGTTGAATGACTTGTGTCCGAGCTCACGATGCCCTGAGCCAAGTTCATAATGAAACTCACGGCTTCCAGGGACAAACATTTAACACCGGAGTCTGTGAGCAAAAATATTGACAAACAACGAGCCAAGTCACAATCTGTTTTACCTTCGTTAACTGTGACAGGTGAATGTTCACCTAGTACTGCCACGCCCCTCTTGACGTAAGCAAGCGACAGAAAAAGGGTTAAAAAGAGAAAATGAAAAGGTTAAAGCGCAGTGAGAAAATCGTACAAGACAGTTTTGTGAAACTCACTGTCAGTTCACCTGGCAGCTGTCACCTTCAGACCTGTTCCCGCCCCTGTAGGTACATAAAATCAAATTGTTTGTGTTGACAGGTCTGTTGCGCTAATGATCACAGCATCAAGAAAATGGCTGTAAATCACGTTTAATTGTTGCTGTTGCCTACCGTCAAACATAAATAAACAGACTGTGGCATTTCCTTTCGCCTTGCTATTCCTTCCATCGCGTGCATACGTGCGTGCTTGTGTCCATGACTGTTCCTATACGCACACACACACACACACACACACACACACACACACACACACACACACACACACACACACGTGTTCCATTTTGTGTTTGTGTAGCAGCAAGAAGGGCACACTTTCATCACCCTAAAATGAACATAAAGCTGTGAGAATCATGAAAACAATTTAACGCTGATATTTGTTTGTTAGTTCAACATCTTCTTGACATGCCTTTCTCTGTGCGTGTGTGCGTGGATTTTTTTCTGTCCAGTGGTAAATTGGTGGAAACAAAATATCACCACTTAAAAAAAGACCGACTATCTACTTAATGGACATGAGATGCTAATGAGGAGATAATGAAAGCCTGGCCTTCACAGAGAATCCAGTCAATCAGTACCTGTCCGTCGTCGGCCTTTTCTGACCACATCGGTAGATAACGACATCAGGACCTGCGCACCAGATAGTGAAGATGACAGAGAATAATCTTAGTTTAGTTACCGCCAGCATACCGCAGGCTAACTTTCATTCTCAGGGTCTGTACGAAGCAGGGATGACTGTTTGGAAATTAAGTCCTGTTAGCATAGCTTTAGGCACTTTTGGCAACATCATGATATTTGCTGTTCTCTATGAAAGGAACGAAACAAGGTGCAGCATGTCTGTGTACTTGATGGTGCTGGCGGTGGTAGATTTCATAGGTATTTACTTCAATTTAACTCTAAGGTGGCTAAAATTTCATTTTATTGTTGACGTCAGGGCTGTCCATGTGGCTTTTTGTAAAGTTTCTTCGCTGATTCGCTTCGGTTCCAGTACAATGTCTGCGTGGACTCTAGTCATCATGGTAACACAGCGAACTCTCTCTGTGTTTTGGCATCGTAAAATCAACCTAATGTTTAGAAATATTTCCAGGCCACTTGTAATTGTGTTACTGATTGTCTTCTCCTTGTCAGTCAACGGACATAACTTTGCCTTTACTAACATTGTAACCATGAAGGTCCAGAATGCAACAGTGATTACATCATGTAACATCTACTATGACGACACGCTGACGACATCAGTCTACAGTGTCTGGGTTTGGATTAGCACCGTGACGTCATCATTCCTTCCATTCGTCATTCTGTTTGCCGATAACGTCATTTTGATCAGACACGTCACGAAGTCGACAAGAGAAGCTCGGCTAACTCTCGCTGTCGGCAGTCAACAACAGATCAAAGTTCGTAAGAGCGAGTCTACAAGAACGAGATCGATTACTGATACAAGAGTTACCTCCAGCGGACAGCCAATAAAAGTAAAAGATGTGGAATTCCCTGAAGACTTCTAAAAAGTCTCCAAAAACATTCTCTAAAATCTAAAGACTTAGACTGAACTATAAGGACGCAGACCAGTCGTCTTTCTCTCCCTTGTGATAATATCGCTGTACTGACAATGTCCTGTAGTGGTCGGAGTACAAAGCAGAAGATTTGGAAATTTTGTAGATGTTAACATTTATCAAGTGTATAGATGTTGACATTCAGCAGGTGTATTAATGATGACAGCAAGTGGAGATGGAAGTAGCATGGTAGATGACAGTCGATCAACTCCGACCACGTCATGTACAGGTATTTGCTCCAGTCCTTCATTTTCTGGGAAATAATTTGAAGAAGAGTTTCTTAAGTTTATTCGCTATAGTTTGTATATTATGAAAGAATACGGTTTTATGCTTACTATTTTACACTTTTTTCTTGTTAATTACCAAACATTGCGAATTCTGTACCATTCAAATCAGTAAATCAACAAAGTACAGGTGTGAACACAATACAAAATCTGAAACAACAGATTGAAAGAAAGAGAACATGATACTGAGAATTATCGTATCAATAATTATTGAAATCAAAACGTTACTGTTTAAAATCTAAAAACGAATATAAAAGATGGAAGTACAGTTTTTGTATTACACAACTGCATAATAATTTGAAAACATTTTTTAAATTTAAAAGTTTGGACGACTTTGAAAGTAAAAATGTGATTTTTGTGGAAATTAATAGTGTAGGTCTCCAGGTGTTTTGCTTGATTTTATACCACTACCTTACCTATACCGTATGTACGTTGAGTAGCTGCACATTTAGCCAAAAAGAGAAGAAAGCACAAAGCAGACATCTATGTAACAAAGGAAAGCCGGATCTCGGGATCTTGGTATCCCTTGGTTACAGCCAGTGACTTCGTACAGGAGGCCTCGTGCTTAGAACAAGTTCCATTGTTTTTCTTGAAACTAAAAAAATTTGGATAAAATGTGATCGGATTTGGGGGAAGATTTCGAGTTTATCTTATTAACTGGGCATAAAAAGTGTAGTACCACGGGTTTAAAAACGAGCCGGAGTATGAAAAAAAGAAGAAAAATGCGGGTTAGATGAGTGGAGATATTAAGATGAAGAAGAAGACTCTCATGTGAAGTGGGAGAATGTGAGTGGTGTGAGTATTGTGAGTATTGTGAGTATTGTGAGTGATCTGATAAACTTCAGTCTTACAGGCGTGTGGTGTGTAGGACAAGAACAGCTTCATTATGAGGCTACTGCCTTTTCAGTCCAGTCTCTCAAGAGTATTACACCCTACTGAAATGTTGTGAGTAAACATTCCGCGTTCTGTAAGGCAATCAACAAAAACACTATCGCAGTAGTTTTGTCCCGACATCAGCAACTCGTGGTGAAGCACGACATAGGTCATGAACAGTGATAACAGTAACTATTATTACAATAGCAGATATTATTATAAGTTATATAATAAGCTTCAAACTTTTAATACATAATACTGAGCTACATAATATTGGTAAACAACGAGAAGGATGTGGGGATAACCATATTAACGATATCACCGAAGGGCTCGGTAAAATGATGACGAATCACAATGTCGGTGATACAAAAAGTCGAGGATCCTCAGAGCTGAGTGATGTTAATATTACTTAGGACAAAGTGTTAATGATAATAATGATCGGAATTAATTTGTAGAGTTTGCTTATAATATTACGTTAGCCTCATGGAAGGCCCAGTGTTAATGATACTAATAATAGCGCTTAATTATTAGTGTTTAATTCTTTGTTAGCTCACTGAAGAAAAAGGGATGGTGATATTTGCGATATTAATCACAACATATAGCTGTCGTGAATTTGGTGATATCAATATTAATTAGCAATTATTTACCACCTTTCTCCGGCATAGCCGGACTTAAAGCGCTGGACAGTAATTAGTAATTAGGTATAGCGCGGTTTCCCATCAAGAAGAGGATATCAGCGCGCTGTGCAGGAAGAACAAGTCACAGTTTGTAACGAGTTAGGAGTAGGTCTTGTATTGTGTCGTGTGTGAATGGTGTCTTGTGTTTGACGTCATGTGTGCGTCATTTGTTCGTCGTCACTTCTGAAAAGGGGATGACGTAAAAAAGAAGAGAGAACAGTTCCATGGACGGATGAGCCAAGAAAACATAACTCTCACAAAGACATTCCTGAAAATGTGTACTTCTTCATCCTCATCGTCCTCTGCCGGGGCTCGTCAAGCGTTGTGTTATGTGTGTGTGTGTGATATGCGTCGTGCGTATGTAAGGTAAGTGTACGTGCGTCATATTACACAGTTCAATGAACCAAAACACAAAGATGGGCGGTGATGTCACACAACAATGTGCCGATCGGTCTCTCAGTTTCTCTTTGGAAGACTGCAGTCAGGACAGCAAGCCGGGGGAGGGTGGGGGGAATGAGGGTGAAGACTCAGATGTGCTAGACAGTCATCTTCATCCCGTTAGCAATAAGCGAGATCACTTCATTCAGTGATAACAACCACGATACCTAAATATAATCGTTGGTTGTTCAATCGTTTCATCAAGGCATCGAAGCAAAAAAAAAAAAAGAAAGTTGAAGCAGAGCTGGAGCATTTCATCGTGTAAACAAATGTTTTCAAAGCGCGATCTGGACGCACAACAATTGTTGCAGTGAAATCACGGACCGTTAAGGAGGTGTCAGAATATGGAGCCTGGACCAACGATTTTTAAAGTTCACACTTAGGTAGATAAATCTTATATCTATAGAACAAATGTTCTTTCAGAATTGTAAATCACTTAAATTTTCAAAGTCGGGTAAAAACTGGATTTTTAATAGATTTTTAAAATTTCCGGAATATTTAATTTTTGTAGAATGAAAAAAAGACACCCATACATTGCAAACACATAACACAACATCTAAATAAAACAACAATTTAAAAATAATTCTGAATCATAAGACAATGATTTTCTGTAGAAAAGAACAAGTGTTTGGTTATAATTTGAAGCTTAGTTGTTTCGCTATGGTAATTACTAAAGCCAAAGTAAAAGACAATTCGGACAAAGTAGTTACATTTATAGGCTTACTATAAAAGAATCTAATCTCCGCACGAGAGCCATAAGGGCGGTAACTCGGGGCAAAAAGACGGAGTTGTGGTTCTTGGTTTAGACTACCATTTGTCAACAAAATGGTCGATATCATCTATTCATTCAGAAAGAAAAATGCAGAAAGCCACAGATAATCCAACACACAGAGAAACTAAAGGAGGATGTAGATTCACAAGCTGATGATGACAAAACCAGAACAGACCGTAGACAAAATAAAAGCCAAAACAAAAAGCAACGCCCCAAAAACAAACAAACAAAAAACAAAAACAAAAACAAAAAAACAAGAAAAAAAAATGTCAGAGCTGTCCCATTCATCCTGTTAGGCGAGGGGACATAAATCTCAACTATACAATCAATGATTACACAGTGCTGGTGACATTGCAATCATCGGCGATGATTTGTGGAGTACAATGTTAAAAACCTCGACTCATTATTAAACAACACTGGCATCTTACGACTGACATCGTTGTGTCGAAACGGACGAGGGATAAAGGACAACTTCCACTGAGAGTGAACTATGTAAATAAATACAGCTTTTGACAGACATGACTTGCAACAGTTTAGGTCAAGCGACAGTTGAGAGAACTGCATGCAGAGCCCTTGGTCACGTGTTCAACAACTCTGCTCTGATGCACAAGAAGGGGAAAGCTGCACCATTTTGTTTTCCCCATTGATGATTGTTATCAGGCCTCAATGCGCTGCACCTTATAGCGGCCTCTGTCATGAAAGACAGTAAATCGTACTCGTGCACTCGTGTGATTAATAGTCACCTGCACCTTGATTGATCGTTGTGTTTCTTACCGAGAGCGACGAGAGATGTGAGGAGAGGCCTGAAGACAATCTATAGCCGCAGTGGCAACGCTCGGCGCGAGGCAGCCTGACACGTTAACACCTGTCATTAACAGAGACTGAGTTTTCTTTTTTGAATTTCCCAATAAAGTACGATTTCCAGGTATTTGTGTGATCATTACGGAACACACCAAAGCTAAAAATGCTGGAGGGGGAGATGGAGAGATAGAGGGACACACACACACACACACACACACACATACACACACATACACACACACAGATGCACGCACGTACATATACACACCACACTGTAATCAAGGCTGGAAATGTTCATGTTCTCACTGCTATTCCGGTGATAAAATAGATCACAGGTGCAAATCACTTTTTGTCACCAACAAAAGTTACAGAGACTGTTACGACTGTAGGCAGAGGAGGCAGACAGTCGATGGGGCTCATGAGTAAAAACAAACAAAGTACTTAACTAAATGTCTAAACTATAGGAATAGGGCGAAATAAGGGATCTGGGAGTTTATTACAACACCATTGCCGAACTAGCGCGCGCGCGCACACACACACACACACACACGCGCGCGCGCACGCAAACGAACACAGACAGACAGACCCAGAAGGCGAGAAAGTTTGTTGCTGGTATCCGCGGCAGCACTCGCTTCATAAGATGTCTTCCTGTGCTGAAGTTTTCAGTGTTTTTAGTGCTTCGCGTTCACTTCAATGTTCCTACCACTCCATGTGTTCACTTCAGTGTTCCTACTACATCATGTTCAATGTTTCTACTATATCGTGTTCACTTCAGTGCTCCTACCACACCATGTGTTCACTCCAATGTTCCTACCACGTGTTCATTTTAATGTTCACACCACAACATGTGTTCACTTCAATGTTCCTACTACATCATGTTCACTTCAATGTTCCCACCACATCATGTGTTCACTCACGAAGCCAAATCTTGAACACGCTGCTCCGCTTGTCGATAAGTTGAAAGACGGCATAAGCATGTAGTGAGGCCTTAGCTGGGTCTGTTTGTCTGTCTGTCTGTCTGTCCTCTTGAATGTCCCAGTAAATCCTTTCGGTTTGAATCAGATGAGCACGTTTGACAAGCTCTACGGTTAATAATCGAGTAGAAGAAAGTTTTCCCAAGAAAACAAAGAACTCAACTACAATCTCCTGCATGTCCCTGAAAATAAACTCATTATAGCTTTCTTATTTATTATATTTTTACTTAGATGTCACCACAATTTCTGAAGAATGTTTTGAAGAAGCATGAGTGAAGAGACAAAAATATATAATTTAGTCGCTACAACTAGTTTATTAATGTCATTTTAAATAAAAATTTCTGGGTGTGGCCTGCAACTAATTTTAAATGATAAGAAACATGAATTCTTATTTTTCCACAGTTTGCACGGTAGTAGAGAGGCTGCACAAGTGGCGGTGCACTTGTCAAGTATGTATTTAACAGGTGACGAAATGTGCGTGTATGTGTGTTCTGTGCATGCGTGTGTGTCTGTGTGCGTGTGTAAGTGCTTCTGGGTGTGTCCAGGATCATGTGTGCATTTGTGTAAATGTGTGTGAGTCTCTGTTCGTGCCTCTGTGTGCACGTGTGCATGTGTGTGTTTATGTGTATGTGCGTGCTCACGCGTGTATATGTGTGCACCGTGTACTTTGCGCAATCGTAATTATAGGGAGAATTTTCATGCTAAGTCTACGGCAACAAACGATTATCATTTTACTCTTCAGTATACGACTGCCTGTCGATAAGCAAGTAATAAAAGTCTGTACCCCGAACACAATCTGACAAAGCGATGTCCTCTCATTCATCAGCTTCCTCTGACGACACGTCGCTAGATAACGACATCGCTAGACCTGCTAACCACAATCATCATGGACAACATGACAGACTATCATCTCAGTTGGGTGAACACCAGCACCCTGCAGGATGACATCACCTCACGTGCTTTATATCAAGCGGGTATGACTGTGTGGAAACTAGGAAGTCCAGTGAGCATCGTCCTAGGCACTGTGGGCAACATCCTCATCTTCGTTGTTATGTATGAAAGGAAGGGCACGCGCTGCAGCATGTCTGTGTACTTCACGGTGCTGGCGGTGACAGATTTAATTGGCCTGTACTTCAACCTCGTCCCCAGGTGGATAAAATTTACCTTCAACTTTGATATCAAAGCTCTTCATATCGTAGTTTGTAAACTGACTTTCTGGATTCCTTACAGTGCTAGCACGATGTCAACGTGGACTTTGGTCGTCATGGTAACACAGCGAACAATGTCCGTTATCTGGCACTCTAAGGTAACTGAAATGTTGACCGAGATTTCTCATGCGTTAGTCGTTTGTGTGTTAATCACATTTTCCTTGGCACTCAATTTAGCCTTCTTGATTTTCCCCAGTATCGTGACGATGAAATTCCAGAACAACTCAGTCAGTACTTCGTGTAATTTTAATTACGAGGACGAGTTGTCTACCGCTGTCTACAACGTCTGGTTCTGGTTGGACACAGTGACGTCATCATTCCTGCCTTTCGTCGTTCTCCTCGTCGATGACATCATCTTGATCGGCGAAGTCACCAGGTCGACGAGAGAGGCTCGGCTCCACCTGGCGGTCGGCAGCCAACAACAGATCAAAGCTCGTGAGCAGAAGGCCATGTCCATGACGACGACCTTGATCACGACATCCTTGACCTTCTTTGTCATGACCTTTCCCTACTATGTAGTCGAGGCCTTGACAATGGTGATGGTGGACTCGTTATTTACCGACCCCGCAGTCTTTGAAGTATTTGCTTTAGTATGGAGTTTATTTACTTTCCTGTGGTGTTCACACCACGCTGTCAACTTTTACCTGTACTGTTTGACAGGATCGAGATTTCGAGCGAAGGCCTGGAAGATTCTGTGTCGCTGTAAGACTGGCTTTAATGGGGCAAAATTGATTTCATCTTCAGAAGCATTTTTCAGAGAAAATCCCAAAAGTCCTAGTGATGAAAATTGTCAGGAAGAATTCTAAGAATGTCACATCCACGTACCAGCACCAGGTGTGTCTGTTTACTTTATTATTTACTTGAAGCTGACAAGTCTTTCGACACATTGTCCTTCCCTGTATACCATGGCCCTCTCTTCGATATGTGTCCTGTCCACAATGTGTTTGTATCGACAAAGTGTAACAAAGATACAGAAAAACGTTTAATATACACCAAAGCAGGGATTCAGTTGAGTATAAGAAAAATATAGCGACAAGTGAGTATACACAGAAGTAGCTTTCATGTCAGTAACAAGAGACGTATACTTACAATGAGTATACACAGAAGTAAGCCTTCATGTCAGTAACAAGAGACGTATACTTACAATGAGTATACACAGAAGTAAGCCTTCATGTCAGTAACAAGAGACGTATACTTACAATGAGTATACACAGAAGTAGCCTTCATATCACTAGACAGGAATTGTTGAATGTACAGAGAAGTCAGACTTTACTTGAATAAACAGACGAGCTCCACGTGAATACACCATGAGGTTGTCTGATCGCATCCGTGGTGTAAACGAAAAGAAAAACATGAAAATATTGAAAGTGAGGACAATAAGCGGTGCAAAAAATGTTTTCACTCTCACCTAAGGAAGCTTCTTGAGGAAATGTTATGCAGCAAAAATATGTTTCTTTAAAAAAAAACGGTTTGAAGCTGAAGGACACCACATTTACTGACAGGTTTGATCTCGAGTTTTTGTTTTCAGTTAAAAAAAGGTAACGACATAAGAGTTATCATCATGTTTGTTTGGTTTATTTCTCGACAATTATACTCATTTCTGATTTTGTAGATCTTGTAGGGTATATAAGAGAGAACGATCAAAATGAGGCCCCATCCCATAATGCTTACACTGAAGTCTGAAGAAACTAGAAAGTCAAAAGGCTAAATTTTGTCCAACTGTACAGGCTTTAAAGACTAGGTAGGGATGAACGAAAATAATTAAAAGTAGATAATGGTAAGTGAGGATATGTATAAATACATGTTATTTGCTTTGAGCAGGTATGTACTGTGTACCTGTTCAGGTATTATTGTGTACATGTTCAGGTATGTATTGTGTACATGTTCAGGTATGTATTGTGTACCTGTGCAGGTGTGTTTTGTGTACCTGAACAGTTATGTATTGTATACCTGAGCAGGTATGTATTGTGTACCTGAGCAGGTATGTATTGTGTACACTTCTTGCGTTGTTAGTAAGTAATGTACCGAGCATAGCAACCTAAGACTGTTACTCGTGAAAATACTGATTCACTCTGGCAAAGCTGGTGAGTGATGTAGATAAATATGTATTCATGCTTATTGCTCATATATTTACTTGACTGTACAGTAATGCTTCGTGAAGATGGCACCAAAAAGATAAACATTTTATAAGATGGACAGTATACCACAACTCCAAAGTTTTATTATTGATACTCACAAAATAGTTCAGAACCGTTCGCTAGTCCATCGGAGGCCGATAAAATAAAACAAAACTGAGGGATTCAGTGTGGATGGTGAAGAACATGATGTGGCTGATGAGGCCATGCTCCCACCTGTGAGCATACGTGAGAAGGTGGGGGTGTGAGCAGGTGAGGACACTCTGGCCTGTGTGCTGTGTGTCTCTGTTTTTGGTGTATAAGTACCCAGGGTGGGGATTGCTGCGCCAGGATAGGCGATAGTATCGATGTCAGAGCCTTTGAGGGTGGCTGAGGTTGTCTTTGTAGACCTTTCTGCCCTCCAGTCGGGCTCTTACCCTCCATAAAGCAGTTATCTCGACAAGCGACTGCCAGGCTTAGGGACATGTCCAGCCCATCTTGCTTGCAATTAGCAAAAGTATAAAGATGCTAGAAATGTAGGCACGCCGCAGTCTTCGCTGTTGGAGATTCCATCTTGCCATTGGATGTGAAGCAGATTGTGGAAGCATCTCATGGTGAATTGGTTGAGGTGCTTGACATGTCTGCTGTAGATGGTCCACGTCTCACAGGCATAGAGTAGGGTGGGGAGAACTACTGCAGTGTCGACTATCAGCTTGGTGAATACCCCTGCAGTGTAGGCAGCTTGGTGGATACTGCTGGACCACTAAGCTTTCAGACCTTTCTGACAAAAGCAGCTTCTCTCTGGCGACTTCTCATCGATGGTTGCTGTGGTGGACAGCGTGCTACTCAGGTAGGTCCAGTGCTCAACTGCTTTGAGGTTTCATCTCTGTACCAGGTATGTGAAGAGTTAACTTCTTTGCGGTTTTATCCCTTCACTGTGATGTACAGCCTCTGATAAAGCTGACCAGAGTGAGTCTGAAGCATGACCTTGGTCTTCGTGGGGCTGAGGACCAGATAAAAGTCTCTTACATGCCGTCGACAGACGGTCCACCTCAGGCCGCATGTCGCACTCGGTCCTAGAGCTTAGGATGCATCAGAGAACAATCCATTCCTGATTTTTTTTTATTTTAACTTTGGTCGCCGCCGGTAGAATCCGTAGATGGAGGAGTTTGCTGTCCATCCAATATATGATTGGCGACTCCTATTTCACAGAAGGCATCTGTCATCATGGCAGAAAAGACGATGCTAAGAGTGTTGGTGGGAGCATGCAGTCCTGCTTGAAACCATTGGTAGCGGGAATGGCTGGATGAATTTAGTGAATGTGTGTGGGCACCACACTGCTCCATTATCTTCAAGAGCACATCATTGCTGACCCTGTCAAAGGCTTTGGTAAGGTCAACAAAGGTTTATAGACTGCTTGAAAACTACTGGATTATGAGACAATGCTCTGACTGTCGATAAAGATAAACAGCAGCAGGCAGAAACACTCGTAATAGCAGGCAAGAAACAACTATAAGTTTTCACAAATTTTACATTTTTTTTTAGCAAAGATAGAAACAGCCCGCCTTTGCTTTGAAGAGTTTGAAAACAAAGACATCTTAATGTGGTTTCATTTTGATTTCTCCCTCCTTGACTTTATTATTGCTCGGTATGAAAACCTTTGCTGATTTGAGCGAAATACTCACTGGTTGCTTGGAGAAACTTCACAGGTGACTTTACTTAGTTATCTAAAGGCCAGCACGTTGACAAGGCTCGTCCGTTTTCTTTTTTTAAAATCCTTTTTTCATTTCTTGGAGAGCGATACAATGAAATGTATTTTACGTCGATGATTGATTTCATCGCTAAGCAATAATGAACCATCTTTGGTTTGCTTTATGTTTTAATGTGTTGAACATTTCGTGATCACTTGGACCAAAGAACTCACATAATTCGCGCACTGACGAGTAATAAGGCCGACCACAAGGTAGAGTGAGACCTCCATAAAGACCGCGAGGCCATCGCCTGGGCGGGTGAGCTAAGGCCTGTAGATGACTGAGGTAATCACGGTGACCTAAAGTCGGTAGATTTCTGAGGTAATCACGGAGAGCTATAGTGGTAGATTTTTTTTGAGGTAATCACGGTGAGCTTAAGCTGGTAAATTACTGAGGTAACCACGATGAGCTAAGGCCGGTAGATTACTGAGGTAATCACAGTGATCTAAAATCGGTAAATTTCTGAGGTAATCACGGAGAGCTAAAGCAGGTACATTACTGAGGTAATCACGGTGAGCTAAAGCCGGTACATTACTGAGGTAATCACGGTGAGCTAAAACCGGTACATTACTGAGGTAATCACGGTGAGCTTAAGCCGGTTTATTACTGATGTAATCACGGTGAGCTAAAGCCGGTACATTATTGAGGTAATCACGGTGAGCTAAAGCCGGTACATTACTGAGGTAATCACAGTGAGCTAAAGCCGGTTTATTACTGAGGTAATCACGGTGAGCTAAAGCCGGTACATTATTGAGGTAATCACAGTGAGCTAAAGCCGGTACATTACTGAGGTAATCACAGTGAGCTAAAGCCGGTTTATTACTGAGGTAATCACGGTGAGCTAAAGCCGGTACATTACTGAGGTAATCACGGGGAAGTGCTTTGGCGTTTGTGGTTCGCCTCCTTTCAGAAGACTCACTGCCATTCACTTGAGTAGTTTACTCATGCCCATCGGCCAACCCATGACTCAGGTCAGAGTGACCATAAGAAGTTTATGAAAACTGCGCGCGTGTCTGTTTTTTAAAAACTCGTACTTTTATTCTGCTAATATTTCTAATTTTTGTTTTTATATAGAAATTGTGTAGTGCGTGGTTAAGGTGTGTACCTGTAGAAAGACTAAGAAGTAATTGGTGTCTTACACCGAGCCAGCAGCTATGGCTACATCACAGCAAGACAGCCAGCCCTGTAAACAGATGCCACACGCAGAGAAAGAACAGCGTGCCCGAGACGAGAGCTGAACCCAGGGCAATTATATTTTCCAAGAGACACGATTACTCCAATCAAAATTAATGACATGGAAGTTGCTTAAGATAAATCCTGCCATGATATTAAACCGCATCCAAGGCTGAAAGGTCAGTGATTAAAAGCTACATGGACACAGCCCTGTGTCCAAAAACTAAGTTTTGCTGCAATGTTAATGAAGGGCGAACACGTTTGACAGGTGTAAAATCGTAAACTCAAAGCGACTACATGAGACTGTGATAAGTAAGACAAACTAATGAGGTTATCTGAGTCAAGGACAACGATATTGCGCCTGATAAGCTGGAGGACCCCGCGCGCGCTTTATTTTCTTTTCATTTTGTGTCCCTTCCTCCCCTTTCCCCCTGTCTTTCATAATTTGAATGTGCCGATGATGAAAGTTCGGGTCTTGGTCGTTAGCTGGGTTTCCTCTTCACTTTTGTTTGAGCAAGTCAGTGAGTAAAGAACAGTGTGAGCACTGGGTTTTCTCAAGGCCAGGGATGTGTGAGTGAGCAGACGTTTGCAGAAAATAATTAGGAGCTGAAAATAAGAAAACGGAAAGTCGTGAAGATTGAGTGACGACGACGATGACGACGGCGATGATGATGATGATGATGATGATGATGATGATGATGATGATGATGATGATGATGAGATAAAATCAGTCTAACTATTAAATTAAGATGGTCATTCCTAGTGTAATGACTCCGCCCATGTAACCAAACTAAAACTTGTTTGCGGAAGCAGCCTGGGAAGGTAACAGGAAGTGAATCGCGCTCACCATAGCCTCGTCACGATCAGCTACATCGTAGGCGGCATCGAGCGTTCACATGAGTTCACTGACGAGACCTGTGAGTATATTTAATAGTAACTTTCACTTCAGTTTAAGAAGATCCTATTAAATCAGCAAGTCCTGACGATGTATGTGTATTATATCAGTATATATATATATATATAAATATAAATGTAAACTTGATTATTATATACACAAATGTATAAGTTTATCTGTATAAGTTTTTAATGGTTTACAACAACCAATTATGTATTTGTCATTTCCAAAGTTGTAATTAAAGCAAGAAGTCCCAATATATCATTCACAAAAAACTGTTCAAAGCAAGAATAAAGTGTTTACAGCGGGTGGCTTTGAATGGTGTGTTGTTGGGTGAGACTGATGGTGATGAAGGAATCATAAACTACACCTGACGATGCCGGAAGCCATCTGGTGATCACATGTTGTCTTTGAGGAAGTTCAGGTGTGACTGCTGTGAACATGTAGACCACGGAAGACAAGTTCGTTGTTCTGTTTGCAAGTTGATGGAATGAGTTCAGTAACATCCGTCTTGATCTGAACCTACCAGCTGATGGTCAAAAGTTCATTGTGCACACAGTACATTGTTATGTAAGGCGTATATCGAATGTAATTTGACTCTGTAATGATGTAATCAGACAGACAGGCACATAGACCAGACAGACGGGAAGGATAATAGAAAACAAATATTTCGGCAGACAGAGAAATACTCACAAAGTAGGTTCTTGCATCTTTCTATTTCAGTAGTGAGGTCCCTGATGTTGACTGGTGTGTCAGGTTATGATCTCTAGGTTCCTGTGACTACTTCATCACCTGATGTTGACTGGTGTGTCAGGTTATGATCTCTAGGTTCCTGTGACTACTTCATCACCTGATGTTGACTGGTGTGTCAGGTTATGATCTCTAGGTTCCTGTGACTACTTCATCACCTGATGTTGACTGGTGTGTCAGGTTAAGGTCTCTAGGTTCCTGTGACTACTTCATCACCTGATGTTGACTGGTGTGTCAGGTTAAGGTCTCTAGGTTCCTGTGACTAGTTCATCACCTGATGTTGACTGGTGTGTCAGGCTATGATGGTCTCTAGGTTCCTGTGACTAGTTCATCACCTGATGTTTTTCTCACCCATGAAGTGAAGAGCTTGCATAAAGAAGCGTTTTTGTCGTGTGCCTCCGTGTGAAAAGATAAGAGAGAATGAATGTGTGTGCGTGTAAGTGAACGCGCATGTGTAAAGGTTCATGTGTGTGTCTGTGTGTGTGTGTTTGTGTGAGTGAGTGAGTGAGTGAGTGAGTGTTCATAGTTGTCTGTGTGTACGTGTGTGTGTATGTGAGGTTGTGCGTGTGCTTGTATGTGTATGTGCGTGCGTTCGTGTGGTGTGTATGTGTGCTTGTGTATGTGTGTGTGCGTGTGTACATCCATGATGTAGTTTGACTTTCATATCTTACTTCTCTCGCACATCATGATGGTCATCAGTCGTGATGGTAAAACAGTAAACGTTTCATGTTATCTGGCAAATGTTAAGTAAACTTTCTACCGGTCTGATTGTAAAAGTATTGATAACATTCTCTATGATAATCGATGGACTGCGAGTACACGAAAGAATAGAATGTCACAGTTCTGACCTCCCACCACGATCACCACCAGGACAAGATGTCTATTTTTGTCTATAACGTTTGGTTTTTATGACCAGCATCTCACTGACCATTTTCTTGATGCCCTTCCTAGACTATGTCGTCGAGGTTATGACAATTTTAATGGTGGAAAGTCTTTCTCCGATATCAGATTAACAGAGCTAATTAGTCTAACAGGTTCATGGTTACTGTGGTGACAAACCAGGCTGCGAATGTTTAACTGCATCGCTTGACAGAAAACAGATTGTCAGCCGATGCTCCGGAGGTTGCATGGTGGCGCCAGACAAGATCTACTGCCACATGATTTATTTCTCTTCAAGCTTATCTCTCAGCGAGCAGGCAGCAAAAACATTTCATGAAACATTTTGAACACAGCCACGAGTTCCTAGTCACTAATGAGTTCCGATGAATCATCGGTTCTTTTCATACAGTCTTTTGCTGCGCAGTTGTTGACACCATCCTTTTTTTTTTCCTGAAGCCTGTTTGTGTTTGACAAAACGAAAGTAAGATTTACGAGGCTGTTGAAGAAAGTTTAACATGAAAACTGTATTTTTTCTTGGGAAAGTCGTTAGAACACCGAGGTCTGAAGAGGCGGCGCGCTTTTTAGCCGGTTGGGTACACGGGTAGTGCAGGCTACCAAGTGTTAAATAGGCTACCACCCCTTTCAGATCAGCGGACAGAAAAGCAAGAAGGGGAAGAAATGGGTGGTGAGGTCAACGACAGCTGGACCGAGTGAGTGACATCTTCAACACCTCACACCCCGGGGGGTCGTGTCTAATTAACAACAACAACAACAACAATAATAATAAATGCAAGATTTAAATAGCGCATACTCACACTCGTAAAGATCGTGCTCTTAACACGCGAGACAAGAACGAGCCATGGACAACATCGATTCACTACACGGCCTCACAGCCTTGAACTAATGGGAATTATTAATCACTAATTAAGACTCGCAGACTTGTTTTCTTAGATCATATCAGTCTGTGATAAGACCCTTCACGTTGCCAACACGATTTCACAAGTGGATTAATAAGTTGTACTGTAAAATATCGCTACATCAATAATTGTATAAAATGCATAAATAGAATTTATGGTTTTTGATAAACAAATACATCGAAAATGCTTCCTTGTTCCTGAATATTTAAAAATTCTTTCCACCTATCCGAAACAGTACTTTCATATTTCATATCATATATATATATATACACACACACACACATCAGTCAATTTGATAGAAAAAAATCAGATACGAGAATAAAATAAACAACTGTAACTAAATCGGTGAATTAAAAAAAATATTCTCTCAGCAATAGGACTGTATATGTAAAGGCACGTGTGGCAGAGACATCTACAGCAATATTTGGTAATCAAAGATAAAATAAGTTAATCTATGGTGATCAAAAGTAAACTAACTGAAGTAACCTTAGTGGAACATTACATGGTATTTGAGAGACTGTAGCACGAGGGGCTATGGCATGTGATGAGAAAATTCAACATCGAAGAAGGCCTCGTTCAATTCATCGAAGCGCTTTACAGTAGCTCAGCGAGTCCAGTGCTGGTGAATGAACCAAATAGGAACTTACTTTTGTACCACAGTAGGGGTATGTCAAGGATGTCCCCTATCACCGGGGCTGTTAAATATCTTCTTGAAGAACATCATGCTCGAAGCTCTCCACGACCATCATACATCCATTGGTAGAAGGCCGCTCTGCAACCTATGCTTTGCAGACGACATCGACATGATGGCAAGAACTCACAAAGAACTGCAAGACATCACCAACAGACTCACAGACACATCAAATGCATATGGGATCAAGACCAGCACTGTAAAGAGCAAAGTTATGATCAATGGCAACGGCAAAGCAGAGATCTTTATGAACGGGGTACAGCTCGAAGAGATCAGCAGCTTCAACTATTGGGAGTCACCCTCTCCAAGGACGGCAGCTCCACGCTAGATATCCGCATCAGGATCGCAACAGCAACAGCAACAATGGCTAGGCTAGATAGGATCTGGCATAGCCATAAGATAAGCTTCACTACCAAATACAAGCTGTATAAATCCCTGGTATCCGATCCGGATTTGACACGCCGAAACGGAAAGAATAATCCAGACATTCGAGAACAGCGTCTGAGGAGGCTGCTCCGGATCTCATACAAAAAATATAAAACCAACGACTTTGTAAGAAACAAGATGGCCACACTAGTAGTACACCAGGAAACTCTACTATCAACAGTCAAGTGACGTAAGCTGGTCTTCTTTGGTCATGTGACCCTGTCACAGCCTCTGCGTTCACTCAACGCCTGGACATTTGCGCGTTCTTTTCTTTTTAGACAAAAACAACTCTGCCTTTTTTAAACATGTATACATTTAATTAATTCACAAAAACATGGCAGAAATACTTAAAAGAAATTCTAAGGTATAAAAATCATCTAAATATTAAATAGTCTAAAGTCAGGCACAAAGTCACTTTTCTGAGAAATGTTCTTAATTTTTCAGTCACTAGAAAAACTGTCCCTTCGATGAGTGTTTATATAAAATAAATATATAAACTACATAAATGATCCACAAACAAATATCCTAAACCACAAACATTTTTATAAAAATGGTGCTGTCTCTCGGGACGAGCCACCTAACATCATAACACAAACGCTGCCTCTAGGGCCAGACGATGAACAAGAAATGGCGCTGCCTCTTGGGGACGAACGACAACAATACAGTTAACTCCAGTTAACTTCAACTAACTCCAGGCTAACTTCAGATAACTCCATTCCAGGCTAACTGCGCCTATAACAAAATTACAACAAAAGAAATGACGAATACTTATAGATCCATATCTCTATTTAAAAAGAACATACAGGAAAAATTCACCTTATGCAAAATAATCCGAGTTACGAACAAAAACACAATAACGCACCTTTCTATGAAGACGCAGCCTTCACTTCCCCACACGCAGTGTCTCGGCACTTGCCGTGTCTCTTTGAGAAGTGAAGCGCTGCCCGGCAACAGTTAACTAAATACTATTCCTCCTTTCTTCTCTCATTGACTAAAAAAAAAATATCCCTATGACTCATGCGCCGGGTGCGATTTGGGCATTCTCGCTGTACTGGCTATTGGCCTCCATGTCACCCCTCTGTGACAGACCCGGCACGACACCCTGTCGAAGACTATCCTTCAAGGCACCTTGGAGGGTGGCTGACGCCGCGGTGGCCAGAGAAAGAACTGACTTACAAACATCAAAGACTGGACTGGTCGTCCTGTACAGAACCTGCTGACTATCGCCCAATATAGAAAAGAGTGGCGGGCCTTGTCAGCTGCCGGTCAAGGGACCGACCGACCGACCGACCGATTTACTGACTGACTATTATCGCTTAATAAGTGATGGCCTGCAGGTATGAGATTATATTACGCTAATGAAGGACAAGCTACCTCTCAATGTTGAAGAAAATTATCCCGATCACCAACTCGGACTATGGACTATTACTTTTGAACAATAAATTCGGTCCCTCTGATGGTAACAAACCAACGCACTTACCCCCCCCCCCCCGAAGAAAAACGAGAAACAGTTTAAAGAAAAATCTCCACGGCGTCCACGAAGGTGTGTTCTATGCCGAGGTTTTGGACAGACCGCAAGAAATTGCAAAAAGAACGACCCCGCACCCACCTCCAGTAGCCAAGGCGGCCATCTAGCAGCAAACAATGAGGACCACTCGCACTCTGTGCTGTAGTGATACCAGGATGAACGATTAAAGTTCCACGGGGATATTTGTCTTGCATTACATTCGAAGGAAATATCCAGAACTTTCTATGAGCTTGTGATCAAGCTGACACACCCTTTTTAACAATGATCGGTCTAGTGCTGTGTAATAGATAATCTTATCACCAACCTCATCATGGGAAACATCAAAGGCGTGACGAGAGAGAGAGAGAGAGATCTCATATAGCAGTATGGGAATCACCAAAGCTCAAACCAAAAGAATGAGAGAAAGGCCAAATCTCTCACAAGGACTTTGAGGAAACTCTCTGTCAGACCCTCTGGAAGATCAAGAAGCAAACCCGACTCTTCAGCCGGTGGGCACCGCAACTTCTACGGACGTCGTCTCCACTCGTAGCAACGAACAATTTGTGTACATAAATAATTGATCGACTACACGAAACAATTTAATCATCTTCTCATCACCTACCTGCCCACGATGTTCTTCAAACACTAGAACACCTGTTTCTCATTGCTCCTTCCTCTTAAGTTCTAGCTGAAGATCCGCAGATGCCTACTTAGGCCAAACAAAAGAAAGAAAGAAAGAAAGAAAGAAAGAAAGAAAGAAAGAAAGAAAGAAGAATTTGTTTAGTTCAGTGGAGACAACTCCAAACATGAACACGGCGTGCGGTTCATTGTCCGCAAAGCGATGGTCGTAGCGGTTATCAGTTGTTCCCCCTTTTCGAGCAGATTAACCTCCCTTCGTGTCTATGCTAGAGCGGCGACACAACGAGAGAAAGACAACTGAGGCGAGTTATCGCCACAAATGACTGAACACTGAAACCTGCTGTTGAGGGGGATAATTAAGGATAATTATGTACTCATATTTTGGGAATTATTATTTTAAAACGAACCCGATCATAAAGAAATAATGTTGCGCTGCTTTTGACCTTTAAGTTTGTAGAAAAAAATTTAAATAAAAGAAGCTACAAGTGAATATGCACGGTAGGACTTCACTTAAATATACAGAGAAATCGAGCTTAGTGTGAATATAATAACAAACAAGCTTTAATATTAGACGACATGATGTATGCGTTAAAGTGTTAAATGAATTACATGAAACCCGGATGAGGCGGATATTCCTTGGGTTGTGCATCTTTTCATCATCTTTTTTGCCTTTATTTCCTATTTTCGCTGATTAAGCGGGTAAATTAAATTTGGAGGAAAATGTACAGCATAAAAGATTTGCGGAGCTACATCCCTTTGTTGTGGATCGTTATATGTACAAGATATTTATTGTAAACAATGCAGTCCGTGACATTTTGTTAGACGATGGAGGTTTTAGGTGACATGTCTCTAAACAGACTTTGCATCGCTCGTGACTACTTTATTTATGCGCTATAAAAATCTTCATTATTATTATTATTTGACAAATGTATTAGAAACTCGGTATCCGAACCTGAGATGCCGTCCTATTGGTGAAAGAACTAAATTTTTATTTAGTTTATTTTATTCCTAGGGTTATTAACTGATAGTTATTTGATCTGATTACTTAGCGCTGTTATTACTTATTGATTAACACACAATTCATCACACGATACATCACACAATACACACACCATATATACACGATGCATACACGATAAATCAAACGATACATCACACAATACACACATGATATACATGTACACACGATACATTACACGATAGATTGCACAATACACACGATACATACACGATACAACACAATGCACACATGATATACACACGATACATACATGATACAACACAATACACACATGATATACACACGATACATACACGATACATTACACGATAAATTGCACAATACACACGATACATACACGATACAACACAATACACACATGATATACACACGATACATACACGATACATTACACGATAAATTGCACAATACACACGATACATACACGATACAACACAATACACACATGATATACACACGATACATACACGATACATTACACGATAAATTGCACAATACACACGATACATACACGATACAACACAATACACACATGATATACACACGATACATACACGATACATTACACGATAGATTGCACAATACACACGATACATCACACGATATGTGACATGATACAATACACGATACACACACGATATATCACACGATAAATTACATGACACATAAACGTAACATCACACAATATATAACACGATAGATCACACGATCTGTTATATGATACATGACACGATACACACACGATATATCACACGATACACACACGATACACACACGATACATTACACGACACATGCATAATATGTCACACGATATATTACACGATACATACACGATACATCACATGATTCGTACACTATACATCACATGATATATTACACAATGCATACACGATACATACACGATACACACAATATATATCCCACGATACATTACACGACACGTGCACGATACGTCACAGGATATATTACACGCTACATACACGATACATCACACGATTCGTACACGATACATACACTATACATCACATAATATATTAAACAATGCACACACGATACACACACGATATATCAGACGATACATTACACGACACATGCATGAAACGTCTCGTGATACATACACGATACATCACACGATTTATGCGTAAGACAACCTAAGACAACAACACCGGTATTCAGTGGACCTTCACCAAACAGCTAGAGGACCTGGACTTTGCAGATGACATTAGTCTCCTATCTCATCGGCAGCAGCATGCACAAACCAAACTGAGCAAGCTAGCAGAGGAAGCAGAGAAGACCGGCTTAAAGGTCAACAGAAAGAAGACCGAAGTGATGAATATCAACAACAAGCAGGAACTTCCAATCCATCTTCAAGGGGAGAACATCCTAGAAACAGACCGCTTCACATATCTAGGAAGCATCGTTAGCGAGGACGGTGGAGCGGACGACGACATCAGAAGCTGCATAAACAAGGCCAGGCATGCTTTTAACACCCTACGCCCCATCCTGAACTCCCAAGCATTGTCCCTCCGCAGTAAGACCCGCATCTTCAACACCAATGTGAAGGCAGTCCTACTGTATGGCTCCGAAACCTGGAGAGGGACAAACACCATCAACAACAAGCTCCAGACCTTTATCAACGTTACCTTGGCCATATCTTGGGAATAAGATGGCCTGAAAAGATCTCCAATAGCAGCCTGTGGGAAAGAACTAACCAGAATGCCACTAGTCAAGACATCAACAAGCGCAAGTGGGGGTGGATAGAACACACCCTGTACAAACCAGCTGACACCATTGTCAGGCAAGCACTTGACTGGAACCCTCAGGGGAAGAGGAGAGTCGGGAGACCAAAACAGACTTGAAGAAGATCAAGAGAGCGAGGGCAAACGATCGCGGAACCACATGGGCCCAACTGAGGGGAGGGAGGGGGCTGCCCAAAACCGGGTCCGCTGGGGAGGTGTTGTTGCGGCCTTATGCTCCTCGAGGAGTAACAAGGAATGATGACGACATCACACGATACATACACTATACTTCACATGATATATTGCACGATGCACACACGACTCATCACATGATACATACACTATACATAACATGATATATTACACGATGCACACACGACTCATCACATGATACATACACTATACATAACATGATATATTACACGATGCACACACGACACATCACATGATACATACACTATACATAACATGATATATTACACGATGCACACACGATATATCACACGATACACACACGATATATCACACGATACACACACGATATATCACACGGTACATTACACGACACGTGCATGATACGTCACACGATATATTACACGATGCACACACGACACATCACACGATACATACACGATGCATCACACGATACATACACTATACATCACATGATATATTACGCAATGCACACACGATACACTCACGATATATCACACTATTTTTATTTTTCCTGTGTTTCCCTAGACCTTTATGAGAAGTGAGTTGTGGAGTCGACTGTCGAAGTTCGTGACACGTCAGCTGTTCTTTCTGATTGTCTTTGGGAAGATAAATATGTTCATTTAGTGCTACAAATAGCAGAAGTACTGGTCATATTTGTAGCTGTTTGCGGTGGAAGTAAACGAAAGTGTAAACTGATGAAAAAACCTCTTGGTTATTAACAGGACATAGCTTGTGCTTATGCAATATGACCAGTGATACTTTGCTCAATCATTTTTTATTCTCGCGTTCAGGCATCATGGGAAGCTGCCACGTGACGACAGGTTTTACTCATTGCGAAAGTCAAATCACAATCAGAGACAGTTCTTTAAAAGTCAGCAGCTAGCTACATCATAGCAGTGTAATGGCTTCCGCCTGTTAATATTTGTGTGGTCTAGAGATCTGCAATACAGTACAACCTATAATCTTGAACCAGGGTTCGCCAGAGAAACCACGAAGACGGACGAACTTGTCAAGTCTTGGTCCACCTGTTCATCACAGGTATAGCAGAACAGTCAAACCAGATGAGACTAAATATAAAAGACAATGCATTCAATTCCCTGACCCTAAAATAATAGGGATCGGAATTATTTCAGTTCTTCGAGAAAAACTTGCAGCAGGTCTTTCCGCGTTAATTCAGCTCTGCTTGAATTTGTTTCTGTTGTCTTAGAAACAAACATAATTCTAAGCGTTTGTGGTAATTTGTTTTTTAAGTGTTTGGTTCTGTCTGTTACCGGCTGGGTATCGTATATTCTTCGGTGTACCTTCCAGTGAACATGCGTGGGCCTGGCTGTCATGGAAACGCGGTAAATCTGCGCTCACTGAAGAACGTGCATACGCCAAGAGTCCCCGATGACCTATGACCTTTTGACAGCACAAAAAAAAAAACGGCAGCTGCAAGGGACACACATCTTTGAGGGGTCTGGCTTGTAGATTCATTTTCTTCATGCGAAACAACAGTACCAGGATGAACCTTGCGACAGTGAATAGACAGTCCAAACTTCACACGAGTGAACATTGCGACAGTGAATAGACAGTCCAAACTTCACACGAGTGAACATTGCGACAGTGAATAGACAGTCCAAACTTCACACGAGTGAACATTGCGACAGTGAATATACAGACCAAACTTCACACGAGTGAACATTGCGACAGTGAATAGACAGTCAAACTTCACACGAGTGAACATTGCGACAGTGAATAGACAGTCAAACTTCACACGAGTGAACATTGTGACAGTGAATAGACAGTCCAAACTTCACACGAGTGAACATTGCGACAGTGAATATACAGTCCAAACTTCACACGAGTTAACATTGTGACAGTGAATAGACAGTCCAAACTTCACACGAGTGAACATTGTGACAGTGAATAGACAGTCCAAACTTCACACGAGTGAACATTGCGACAGTGAATATACAGTCCAAACTTCACACGAGTGAACATTGTGACAGTGAATAGACAGTCCAAACTTCACACGAGTGAACATTGCGACAGTGAATAGACAGTCCAAACTTCACACGAGTGAACATTGTGACAGTGAATAGACAGTCCAAACTTCACACGAGTGAACATTGCGACAGTGAATATACAGTCCAAACTTCACACGAGTGAACATTGCGACAGTGAATAGACAGTCCAAACTTCACACGAGTGAACATTGCGACAGTGAATATACAGTCCAAACTTCACACGAGTGAACATTGCGACAGTGAATAGACAGTCAAACTTCACACGAGTGAACATTGCGACAGTGAATAGACAGTCAAACTTCACACGAGTGAACATTGTGACAGTGAATATACAGTCCAAACTTCACACGAGTGAACATTGCGACAGTGAATAGACAGTCAAACTTCACACGAGTAAACATTGTGACAGTGAATAGACAGTCCAAACTTCACACGAGTGAACATTGCGACAGTGAATATACAGTCCAAACTTCACACGAGTGAACATTGCGACAGTGAATAGACAGTCCAAACTTCACACCAGTGAACATTGTGACAGTGAATAGACAGTCCAAACTTCACACGAGTGAACATTGCGACAGTGAATATACAGTCCAAACTTCACACGAGTGAACATTGTGACAGTGAATAGACAGTCCAAACTTCACACGAGTGAACATTGTGACAGTGAATAGACAGTCCAAACTTCACACGAGTGAACATTGCGACAGTGAATATACAGTCCAAACTTCACACGAGTGAACATTGTGACAGTGAATAGACAGTCCAAACTTCACACGAGTGAACATTGCGACAGTGAATAGACAGTCCAAACTTCACACGAGTGAACATTGTGACAGTGAATAGACAGTCCAAACTTCACACGAGTGAACATTGCGACAGTGAATATACAGTCCAAACTTCACACGAGTGAACATTGCGACAGTGAATAGACAGTCCAAACTTCACACGAGTGAACATTGCGACAGTGAATATACAGTCCAAACTTCACACGAGTGAACATTGCGACAGTGAATAGACAGTCAAACTTCACACGAGTAAACATTGTGACAGTGAATAGACAGTCCAAACTTCACACGAGTGAACATTGCGACAGTGAATATACAGTCCAAACTTCACACGAGTGAACATTGTGACAGTGAATAGACAGTCCAAACTTCACACGAGTGAACATTGTGACAGTGAATAGACAGTCCAAACTTCACACGAGTGAACATTGCGACAGTGAATATACAGTCCAAACTTCACACGAGTGAACATTGTGACAGTGAATAGACAGTCCAAACTTCACACGAGTGAACATTGTGACAGTGAATAGACAGTCCAAACTTCACACGAGTGAACATTGCGACAGTGAATATACAGTCCAAACTTCACACGAGTGAACATTGCGACAGTGAATAGACAGTCCAAACTTCACACGAGTGAACATTGTGACAGTGAATAGACAGTCAAACTTCACACGAGTGAACATTGTGACAGTGAATAGACAGTCCAAACTCATGTTTTCATGTCTCCTGTAACCCGAAGAAAGAAGTTTCGCACAAAGTATAGGAATATAGAAGCCGTAGCATCGCGAAAGGAAGTTAAACTAAAATTCACATTTTCTTGCTGTTTTAATGGCGCAGACACAGATATCGACATCCTGTCTCAACAAGAGAAATACATAAGAAATTAATCATTCTCCGTGGCTGTTCTGTTTCCACTAATATTCATAAATTGAGAAATGCATATAAATCACACAATGTCTCTTGTAGTCGACAACAGACTGTCGTAAATCAATGCCAAGAATTTTCTCTTGATTCTTGTGTAGTTTTCCGTGTGCGTGCAAGGAAAGTATGCGAACATTCTAGTATGTCCGTGTGTATGTTTGTGTGTGCACCAGCGACAAGTGTGTGTGTGTGTGTGTGTATGTGCGTGCGCGCGCGTTTTTGGTGTCTGCATGTGTGTAAATACTTATTTGTGTGTATATGTATGTATGTGTGTGTGTGTGTGTGTGTGTGTGTGCGCGCGCGCGCGCGTTCTTGGTGTCTACATGTGTGTAAATACTTATTTGTGTGTATATATATATGTGTGTGTATGTATGTATGTATGTGTGTGTATGTATGTGTGCGTGTGTGTGTGTGTGTGTGTGTGTGTGTGTGTGTGTGTGTGTGTGTGCTGTTTTCTTTCATTTCCTAGAAGAGTGTTTTTTCACAAGCCAGTGGCAACATGCTCTATATCAGGGAGCGTCGACTACTGCGGGGTAATGAGTGAAGAATCTTATATCTTATCGTATATCGAGAGACTCGCGAACCATGTTAGACAACAACACCATGGCAGAGGGTGATCTGAGTTCAGTCCTCAGTACTCGACAGGTGGATGTCACCACGCTACCCCTGTATCAAGCAGGTATGACTGTTTGGAAACTTGGAAGTCCAGTTAGCATAGTTTTGGGGACTTTTGGCAACATCATGGTCTTCACTGTTTTCTATAAAAGTCCTCGCTCAAAGTCCAGCATGTCTGTCTACTTCACGGTGCTGGCGGTGACAGATTTAATTGGCCTGTACTTCAACCTCGTCCCCAGGTGGATAAAATTCACCTTCAACTTTGATATCAAAGCTCTTCATATCGTAGTTTGTAAACTGACTTTCTGGATTCCTTACAGTGCTAGCACGATGTCTTCATGGACATTGGTCGTCATGGTAACACAGAGAACTTTGGATGTTACCTGGCATCATCAAATTAATAGTGTTTTGAAAAAAATTCCGAACTTTCTCTTTGTAGCTGTACTGCTGACACTGTCACTGACAGCTAATGGCGCCTTCTTGATTTTCCCGAGTGTGGTCACGATGACCTTCCGAAACAGCACAGTGATGACATCGTGCAATTTTAATTATGACGACGAGCTGACGATCGTTATCTACTCCGTTTGGTTTTGGCTGGACACAGTGACGTCGTCATTCCTGCCTTTCGTCGTTCTGCTCGTCGATAACGTCATCTTGATCAGACACGTGACACAGTCGACGAGAGAGGCTCGGCTTCACTTGGCTGTCGGCAGCCAGCAACAGATGAAGGTTCGTGAGAGGAAGGCCATGTCCATGACCGTCACCTTGATCACGACCTCACTGACCTTTCTGGTGATGACCTTTCCGTATTATGCAATCGAAGCTGTCGTTATGTCAGTTACTGACAGGCTATTCTCGGATGTCGCGGTGTTTGAACTTTTTTCTGTGACATGGAGCATATTTACCTTCTTGTGGTGTTCACACCACGCTGTCAACTTTTACCTGTACTGTTTGACCGGAACGAGATTTCGGGCGCAAACTCGCGAGATTTTGTGCCGGTGTAAGAGGATTTCTAGCGGTAAAACGGTTATTTCTACTACAGGAGCATCTCCTCTCGCACTGAGCAGCTAACTAAACCGAGTGATGCAGGTGGCCTTGAAGATTTGTAAGTACAGCCCTTTGGGGTTCTTGTTGATGGCAGCAATACCCGATAACAGCGAGCGGTTAGTCTCCTAAGAATACTCCGAAACATCATCTTCCTTACTGACGATAATCTACATACAAGTGTCAGGCATCATTGTTAGTAGTTATTGACTGTATCGTGAGTAAGCTTACATTTTATAAGGATTTATGTGGAAGAACGAAAGAGCGTGAATGACGTCAGCTGTTCGGAAGACGTGTATGGGTGATGTAAAAAAAGCGAAGGAAATGACGTGAGGGAGAGCGCGAGGAGCAGTTAGTTAGTCAGGTAGGAGAAGAGAGAGGTTTAGGACGAAAAGACAAGTAGAGTAGGAATTAAAAGAAGAATTTGTTGAGTAGGGTGTTTAGGAGTATATACATCGATTAGGTGAGTAGGTATTCTTGTAGATATTCAGAAAGGCAGGACTCAAAGGTTAGGGATTTTATTATTTTAAAGTAATCTGGATGTAGGAATCGTTTTTTAACTGACTTTTCATTTGTGTATTTTTCTTGTTTTCTTCTTTTATTCATACTGAGTAAAGCAGAGAGATTCCTTAGGCAAATCATTCTTTTCTTTTAATTTGTGTGAAAGAAAACGTATTTGTCAGGCTCCGTGCATGTGTTGAAGGGATTGAGTGACTGATACACTGCGCGGTGGTCGTGACAAGTAAACCATCAGACCATGACATGGAGATACATTTGGACTTTGATGTCATTGTAAAGGTAAAGGCGAGGGGCAATGTCCATCTTCGCTCTCTTCGTTGGCTTTGTCGCGTGTTATTTGGTTTGAAACTTGATCTTGGAGCAATATGACAATGCATATTACATCGATGTCGGAGTAATGTTGTAGTTTATCACTGGCTACCAATGAATATTGATGTCACGTGGGTTCATTGCTGTCCATAGCCATCAAGCAGCACGCGGCCTGTCATCTCCTCTTCGCAGATTACAAACAGTCTGCAACAGTCTGCAACAATGTTGCAACCACACCAACCTTAAAACACGTTGACTTACACACTTTGACATGGCTGTACTGATGTCCAAAGATGGACGACAGACAACACAACTTAATGTTGATAATATTCAAGCTCTACCCTCTTGTTGGTCCACCACGCCGGACTCTGCTTAACCATTGTCGGTAGCAGTCTGTTTCAATGACATCCTGTTTTCCAGATGTAGAAGAAATCTTACTTTCTTGGTGAATTCTACAGTGTCCATGAAGTAGCATGTCACCAACGTCTTTCACTTGTGCTGCCTTGAGCTGACAAGAGTAGTTTCTCCAGAAAGTTCTTCCTGACGATGCCACTTAAGTGATCGTCACCTTGTATATACTGTCTACTGTTATGGTAGAATATAAGTGTGACATGGAAGTTCAGTACTGTGTGTACACAGATAACTTTGATATAAAGCATCAGAGTTATCATGTGGACAGGTAGGTGGGTGGGGTGGGTATGTTTGCTTGTAAGCGATCTCGGGCGGGGGGGGGGGCTCGTCAACAGATTTTCATCATGAGACAAACATTGACATTGACGGTGTTCACACGACGTCCAGTCCAACAACGATGATGCTTTATGAGATCAGCCAGCCATTTGAGAAACGATACCTTTAAAGAAAGCAAGAGAAGACAATAATTTATTGCATTTGTTTATTACTAGATATAAAAATGTTTCAGTACGACTTTTGGAGGTAAGCAAAACCCAAGAGTGAGTTGTCTGCTCAGTGGTTTGACATATTGTTATTAACGAGAATGGTCTTAGATATTTTTTTATCAACGAGAACGTTTGTGATATTTGTATTAACGAGAGTGGTTTGAGATATTTCTATTAACGGTTTATGTCTTAGAGCTGGTAAATAGAATGGATGGCGCGGTAAGACATATGCTGATGGTCTATACACCCGGG
Organism: Marisa cornuarietis; assembly: GCA_004794655.1. Classification (NCBI taxonomy): domain Eukaryota; kingdom Metazoa; phylum Mollusca; class Gastropoda; order Architaenioglossa; family Ampullariidae; genus Marisa; species Marisa cornuarietis. The sequence continues at coordinate 796,559 of SMMW01000020.1, read as the reverse complement.
GTGGCGCAGTAAGACATATTAACTGTTTCCACAGCAGACACTCATTAGTTTTGCTGTCTTGGTGCTGTTAAGATCATCACGTGACATGCCAGTGTGACTCCAATGAGTTTACAACTCGCATCATGGGGGGGAGTGGGGAGGGGAGTAACACTGGTATAATGTGAGAGACCATGAACACTGCATGCACCTGCAAGACTCAGGAATAAGACTAGAAACATGAGAAAATCCCTCTTCAATATTCCCCTGTGATTTCTCTCGCCTGTGCAATGCCAGTAAACGAGAGGTATGCTTTCTTCAGTGTGTCAGGATCGAAGCACAAATCATTCTCCAAAGATCAGACTCAAAGCAATCAACATATTAATATAATGTTGAAAATATTTTACAACATCAATAAACTGCATAAAAACATTTTGTACCATGCACGCTTCACGCTTGCATGCATTCATTTGAAGCTGGAAGAAAAGTGAAAGACCGATTAGTTTTGATATTTACCAATGGTCAAGTGTCTAATCTCGACTTTCAATGTAGTTTCTGCTTTTACACGTGCACACTTTTACAAGCGGGCCATCCTTTTCAGAACTTACAGAATTACAGAACCACAAACATGATGGCAAAGTCATGGCCACATCAACACCCTGGCAGAGGAGCTGCCAGCAGAAGAAGAGGCTGGCTGTAGAAGTACAGTTGAGCAGATCTTCAACTGTCGCATCGTTATAGAAAAGCATCTTCAGCATCAGTGGAACCTCTACCACAACTTCATTGACAGAGTCTGGCACGAGGGGCTATGGCATGTGATGCGCAAGTTCAACATTTCCCAAAACATTCTGGGGAGAATATGGGCTGAATTGTGTTTTACATTCCCTGTACCAAAGATTGTTCAGCGATGAAGAATACTGTGCTTGTATAGAATGTGCCTGTATAGTTTGTGTCTGAAGACATGTCCACGTGCCTGTAATAAATACATTGTCAAAGGCTGTGACAGTATCTGATAAATACAGAGACAAAGGCTTGACAATAATTTTGCCCTTCAACATGATGGCGGTACTGAGTGAACACAAACCAGCATGGCTACCTGCATCGTGTTTCTTGTCATGTGCCAAACTATCGTAAATATGAAACATTATTGGCTGTGAGAGGTGACTTATTAAATATCATAAACTGATCTTTCCTCAGCTTTCCGCTAGTTCCCCTAAGTGCTGTCCCCTGCTGTGTACTTACATTTATCGCACATCTAATTAGTGCCTTCCCACTAGACTACTGAGATCATCATCATCATCATCATCATCATCATCATCATCATCATCATCATCATCATCATCATCATCATCATCATCATCATCATCATCATCATCATCATCATCATCATCATCATCATTTGCGTTGTAAATTCAGTATTTCTCAAACAGCAATCCTTGGGGGAACAAATGTTCAAATATCTCTCGGTGTTGTTCTTGCGCTATTTTTAAACAGGAAAATCAGTTGCACATGCCCCGATACCTTAAAATAACCCTCACCTAGACAGATGGTCATGTAACCAAACGGTTTGGATGCAACAAAGACAATTTACAATACGAAATTATCATCTAGGATTCATTTTTGAGAATCTGAAAGCAGAATGGCTAGAACTGCCGGTTGCTGACTTCTTGAACATTGCGGTTGCTCCTGGCAGGGACATGTGCTGTAGAATGATATTGTTCTTATAACTGCTCAGTAAAGTTGAGAGGACATGTTCATATAATCCAACATCACATGATGGAACTATCTGGTCTGCCGATGACCATCACTGGAAAAAGTCAGATGTAGAATTTATCGGCAAAAAAGAAACAAAATCCAAATACTCAGGAAAAAAAATCCATTTTCATTCTAACATTCTCTAGCTTCATGTGGGATGTCAGTCATTTCTGTGCTCGTGAGAAATTGATTTTGTAAGTTTTAGGGGAAAATCTCAATGATTAGATTATTAGCCAGTGCAGTTCAGACGCACGGAAGTTCACAAAGCCTATGTTGTGAAGATTTCATCGACTAGATGCTGAGATATTGAAATAGTATTTGCGTCAATTACAAGACGAAGCAACAAAAATTGTTGTTAATGATTTTACACCTGCAATAATTGACAAAATATGTAACAGTTACACCATCTTTTCCAGAACCTGTTGCAGAGAGTCATAAATAAAACAATCTCGTGTATGTGTGAGATAAATATTTTTACACTTTCAGATACATCTGCGTGTGTGTGTGTGTGTGTGTGTGTGTGTGTGTGTGTGTGTGTGTGTGTGTGAGAGAGAGAGAGAGAAAGACCCTCACGACGACAAGCGCCCCTGGGTGGGTCCGAAGGAAAGGAAATGCCCTCGAGTTTCCCAACAGATCTGGATAGTCCACAATAGCGTCTGTAAACTTATTTGTTAATGAATATCTTTCACTAGTACAATTATATATTAAATATTAAATATTATATATTAAACCTCTAGTAACCCAACCAACAAATTCAGTTCCTGGAAAGTATAAATGTTAGACGGAAGAAGTGTTATGAATCAAGTAATCGTTCAACTTGCAGCCTCTCCAATGAGTCGAATTAAAGCAGATATAAAAGTTCACCTTGTGTAGGAAAGGAACTATTTTTTTCAGATGTTTCCCAACAGATAATAAGCCCAGTGGTTATTTATGAATGAAAATACCAACCACCCATTACTGATATTTGATACTAGTGACTTATAGTTATTGATGGTAGATAAAACTGACTATTAGTTACCTGTCTTATCAGATAACACTGGCCATTAAATTAAATTCCGGTGGTTGTTTGCCATTATACAACACGAGTTGATGTTCCCGGATAATATCATGATTTTATTTATTACTTCGATGTCTTCACTTCCTATAATCAAAATAATGCGGCGAATTATAATAGAACAATGACTTGAGTTTGAATAAAGTATCAACAAACAGTTCTTGTATTGTACAATCTAATAGAACAATTACGAGAGTTTGAATGATCAGCAAACATTTGTTGTATGTTACAAATGGCGGTGTATCAGGTGGACATAAGGACTGTGAAGGTGCTTTTACAACGAGCTCCATGGCCCTGTTCTTTCATGATCAACCCCGTGTTTGTGTGTTTGAAGCATAAAGTGAATGTCCGTGAGAGTCAGGGCTCAGTGTGATGAGGGGCTCAGTCTGCTTCTCGTACCTGCTACACGTGTGTGCACACAAGGACGTGCACGTGAACTAAGAGGGCAGAGGTCACTGCTTTCCCTGCTTCCATTCCACCTCCCCCCTCTCCACTCAGCCCCCAACTGTACGAGAATAAAATCTTTCACGGCAGTCGCCTGTAAAAACAATGGCCTCCACATTCTCTCCCATCCAACGGGTTTTATCAAAATACCAAAGACAAAGAAAGCAAAAACAAAGAAATAAAAACACCTTTGACGACAACCGATAATAATCACTGCATTGAACAACGAAGAGCTACGCCTCCTGGAGAATCTTCCACTGGAAATAAAGCTACAGGTATGTTCCACTCCTGCATGTCTTCAGACAGAGAAAATCAAAAGAAACTGTCCCCGATGTCTGTGTCACTAATGAAGATTTTTTTAAAAGATAGACATTAATTAAAAACAGGCAACTCCAGTGCCGGCAGGCTTTGTATGTGTAAGTGAAAGGAACAAGTACTAAACTTTTTTGTCTTTGTGAGTTTGCGAGTTAATAACTGATTTTGTAACAGCAAAATTACTGGTCCGTTTTTATCATCGCAAAATAATCGTGAAACATTGGAGCAGCATCTCACCTGATGTGTGTGTGTGTGTGTGTGTGTGTGTGGGTCATCTGCTGAACTATGTCGATATATTGACAATACTAATGACAATATTCTGCGCGCGCGTGTGTGTGTGTTCATGTCATGCTGTAAATATATATATATATATTTATATGTGTATTCATATATAGCTCTGTATATATCTATGTGTGAGTGTGTGTTCATGTATAGCTGTAAATATATATATATATATATGTGTGTGTGTTCATGCATACCTGTATATATATATATGTGTGTGTGTGTGGGTGTGAGTGTGTGCGTGTGTGTTTAAGGGTGTTGGTAAAAAATTTTTTGTGTGATCGTAATGACATGACAAAACACTTGATGCAGACGGCAGCCCTCGCTGTATATAGGAGACGAGTGGACCTCTCGGGGACTGATAACGAAAGCGTTTCAGACAACGACAATCTTTAATTCCTCAGCCTCTTCTGACCTGGCACTGCTAGATAACAACATGAAAGAGCTGCACGCCATGCTTGACAACACGACAGAGAGTCAGCCTGTAGTACACCCCAGCCCCTCACCCGTTGACGTGACGTCACATCCGCTGTATCAAGCAGGTTTGGTTGTTTGGAAAATAAGTCCAGTAAGTGTTGCTCTGGGCACGTTCGGCAATGTCGCAGTCTTTCTTGTCTTCTATGAAAAGAACTGTGCGAGGTCCAGCATGTCTGTGTTCTTCATGACTCTAGCGGTGACAGATTTAATTGGTATTTACTTCAACTTCGTCCCCAAGTGGATCAAAATGCACTTCGACTTCGACATCAAAGGAATTCATGACATTGTGTGTAAACTGTTTTTTTGGATAGGTTATAGTTCGAGCACAATGTCCACATGGCTACTGGTCATCATGGTGACACAACGAACTCTCTTTGTTGTGTGGCACCATAAGACCAACAGCTTGTTCTTGAATAGTCATAATTTCCTCGTTATTATCGTTCTCATAATATTTTCTGTAGCAATGAATGGATTGTTCTTGGTTTTTCCAAGTGTAGTGACCATGAAGTTCAAGAATAGTACGGTGATGACTTCTTGCACTTTTAATTATGAGAACGAGTTGTCGGTCGCTGTCTACAACATCTGGTTTGGACTGGACACTGTCACATCCTCATTCCTGCCTTTCATCATTCTCCTCGTCGATAACGTCATCTTGATCAGACACGTCAGAAGATCGACGAGAGAGGCTCGGCTTCGCCTGGCTGTCGGGAGCCAACAACAAATCAAAGTTCGTGAGCACAAAGCCATGTCCATGACCGTGACCCTAATCACGACCTCACTGACCTTCTTCCTGATGACCTTTCCTTATTATGTAGTGGAGGGTACTACTATGCTTATTACTGATATTCTGTTCTCGGATATCGACGTGTTTGAAGTAGTTGGTCTCGCATGGTGCGTATGTACCTTCCTGTGGTGTTCACACCATTCTGTCAACTTTTACCTGTACTGTTTGACAGGATCGCGGTTTCGAGCGAGAGCTCGCCATGTCTTGTGTCGGTGTAAGACTCGCTCTACTGTTACACATCCCATGTCCGCTACAGGGACATCCTGCAGACAGCAACCAGCTAAACCTACTGATACAGATTTTAAAGAAGAATTTTAAGCTGGCACATCCGAAATCTTCCCATCGCTACAAAGGACTCCACTAGAAAGTTGATTGCTCAGGTGTTACAGCCCGCCGTTCTTTCGCCCATAATTTGTGATATTTCACCTGTAATTTGACTGTATGCTGATGCATATATATTAGCAATAAAACGACGATGTTAATAGCTAAAAGGTGCTAAATGTACCCGTCGACCACAGTATCTGAGGCCAGAGGGAGCGACTTTTATAGCCGTATGGTGCACAGTTCCCTTCCCTCCTGACTCAACCTTGATTGCAAAATCGAGATTTGGGGGAAGGAAAGATGACAAAAGAGAGATTCTCGTTGCCTTCACAAAAAAAAATGGCGCAATTTCTGACACCACACAAAACAATACTTCACAAAACATGACCTCTGACATCTCATTCTCCAACGTCAGAGAGATTAAGAGACTACTTTGACATTGTAAGTACCTGGGAAAGCAAATAGTTCACAAAGTGGACAATAGGCCACTTTCTCTCCGGACACTGATTATCATCTACACAATAGTATGCTGGGGCTCTCTCGTGACACTCAAATTATTTACACAAGTAAACGATTTTCTAAGGTTTTCCGGACACTTATTATTGACATAGAAGACGGCTTGCTATTAGGTCTAGGGAGCCAGGATTATCCCAGGCAATGGCATGTCTTGCACACACACACACACACACACACACACACACACACACACACACACACACACACACACACACAAAGACAGTGCGTTAAGTTTGCTATCTCCTGGGACACATTGGTTTTTCACACAGGAAAACGGTGTTGAAGGCTCTCAGTGCACGTGAATTATCAGGCCTGTCTGTGCAATACTCTGGCGAGGTGACAGTCGCACACGTCGCTCGCGCAGTGCAGTGTGAGGCGCGTTATGTCATCATCGCTCACTGGCCCTCGACACGCCTCGATGATGCCAGAAGTCAACCACAGAGCCTGAGGCAGTCTCGCGCGCGTCGAGTGATTGAGTAGGCGTGGCCATCACGGACCTTCCACGCGCCGTACTGACAGAGACCCTAGAGAAGGTCGACACGGCGGAGACTGGCGGAGCTCACCACGGGCCTCACACCGGCCTGCAAGTGGGCGACTTGACTTCTAGTGAGGCAAGCTGTGTGCCTGGGGGGAGGGGTAGGGCGGGGCAATTGCACATAATGAGAGTTAGGATAAGAGAGTTAGGACAAGAGACGGGCCATCTTGAGAGACGGAAGAAGCCAAGGCCTTAATAAGGGAGAGAACTTTCACAACGGGAGAGAAGCTGCATCGCCGTTCCTCACTCTGGCTAGACAGTTTACAAAAATTTAACAGTTCACGTGCTAGACACTGCCATCATTTAAAGCTTAACCGAGTGTGAACTTAGTTTCAAAAGAACGGTTTCAGTATATATTGCAGGACACTAAAAGCGGTTTTAATGTCTTACAGGACAGGGCGACAACCTACGAAACAGTTTCTGCTCCGTTTACGTTATAATCCTCTGAACATCGCAGTTTTCACCTGGGATTTCAGAGTTGAGGCCAAGACCATGCCCTCGGCCTAGAATAAATGATTAAAAAAGAGAATTATATTATCAGAATGATAGCCACTAAACAACGAAAATCAGCAAAGGCTGATACAAGTTTCGGACAGTCCAGACCAAATGTCATTTGTCTTCATTTTTTACCGGCTGCCTTTCAAAAGTTTCCTGTAGTAGATGACTGCTTCGCGGATAATCAGCATACTCGATAATTATTTTAGAGGATGAAGAAACGCGAGAACTCGAGGTCGAGAAGAGAGCAAGACAGAGAGAGAGAGAGAGAAAGAAGTGTGTGAACAAGTAAGAAAGTCTCCGCCGCCTGGTGTCCTAATGGCGATACACCGCCGTCACATTGAGAGTGCGAGAACATCAGCACATCAGCGTCTGTTCAGTTTTGTTTGTGGACGAAGGAGGATCTAAAAATAGCACTTTCTCTACACTATAATGTTATTTTACAACACTATAATGTTATTTTACAACACTATAATGTTATTTTACAACACTATAATGTTATTTCTTGCATCGACAAGGCTGCGTTTTCACGGTTCTCTGTTCTGGTGGGAGGTCACGGCGCAGTTCTGTCGAGAGTCGAGACACCGCATGGAGTGAGCCATGGCACTGTGAGCCATGAAATTGTCAGATTGCACTGTGAGTCATGACACTGTGAGAGGCATTCCATGATGTCAGATATCGCACTGTGAGACATGACACTGTGAGATGGCACTGTGAGACATGACATTGTGAGATGGCACTGTGAGACATGACATTGTGAGAGGCATTCCATGATCCTACACATCGCACTGTTTGGGCTTTGCTTAACCTGATACAAAAAAGGAAGAGTAACAGCTAACATCATGAAACACTTTGATAAACATTTCAGCAGTACAAGGTCACAGTCGCACAACGGAGCGACCCACTGCTGTGAACTGTAAGCACGACGTCATGTCACGTGACTCACTCCGCTTGCATGACGTCAGGCTTGTATACCTTCGCCTTTCAGTAAAACTCAGAGTAGAAAAGCAGGTATAGCCACAATTTTACACAAACGTAAGTAAACATCCCCACTATTTACAATCGCACATTTTTACAACTTTGTGAGGTATTACATTATCAATTAAGAAAATTACCGTCAAGAAAAAGGTGAAATTTGAGGAAAATATGCCACAAGTACCGTATCCCATCGTGCCACACTCTATCGAAAGCTTTCTGGAAGTCGATGAAGTTATGTAAGGGGTCCTTACCTAATTTTTCGACCAGGATACGCCTGTTGATGATTTGTTCATCTGGGCTAATCTTTTTCCAGCAGATATTCATTCAGCGCAATCAGGCGGTTCTGCATCATCCTTAGGCCTAACTTTGCTCGAATGACTAATTAACCTTATGGTTCGACAGTTCTTGCATTTCGTGTTGTTTCCGTTCTTCAGGATGTTTGGGACCAATGATTGCATCATTTAGGCCATTGTTTGGTTTTCTAGATTCTGCGACCTATTGTTGTTAGTACCTTTGGTATCTGTTCGCCTAACATTTGCACAACTTTGCTGAGATGATGTCAGCCCCTGGAGACTACCTCCCACCCTTCAGGCTACGAATAGCTAGCGCGACTTCTTCATGTAGGACTTGTAGGTCTACAGGATCGTCTTCGTAACCTGGTCGCCTTAGAGGTTGTGTGGGTCTGTCCTCAGCGGGAAGCTGTATAGGTCAGTGCAATATTCGGTTCATGGACTTTTAGTCTTTCGTAAGTAGTTGACCAGCGCTGTCTTCGATGACAGAGTTTTATTTATTTATTTATTTATTTTTTGCTGACCGCCGTTTGTGAATATCTTGATTAAGTAAAGGTCTTACTGTTATCGGCCCAAGGCATCCCTTCATAGATCTTACAACATCTCTTCTCAATCCAAGCTTTCCTGGCTGCCTTCATCCTTTTTCTTGTATCAGATTCTGACCTGTTAATCTGTTGACCTGTTAACCTTCCGATACTCAGCAGCAGCTTCTGGGTTGGTCTTTACCTCACTCTCCAGGTCCCTTCTTCGTATTGTAGGGTGTTTTCTGTTCTTTGGGCGCCCTGGTACCTTTTCGAACGTGGGCAGGAGCATCTCTGAGGTTTCAATAGCGTGTTTCCATGTCACTATCAATCACATATTATGGTGGGGAACCTGCCTCCAGCTTGGGCCTGAAACACTTCACTGCAGTTAGGTCCCTGAGTTTGTCCAGGTCAAGGCGAGCTCGAGGATTGGGTGTGCGGTGCTTCTCTCTGAACTTGAGGCTGGTTAAGACGAGGTTGTCATCAGTTTGATATTCACGCCTGAATATGTTCTCGTCTGGGCCTCGTTGATGCGTGATCCTCTCCTTAGAGGTTGAACTCTTGAATCCATTGTTATGCTGTACCAGAAAAGACTAATAGTAATAATCGCATGAAAATAACTCACTCACATGACAGAGGTAATATATGTGATAGAAGAGGTGGACTTATTCCGCATATTCGTCATGTATTATGTAAAGAAATTCCTTTGTCGGAAATCCAGCGATACCTTCTCTTTGAGGCACTGACCTCTTGCTGTCACATAAGACACTAAAAGACCTCAATGATACTTGAGTCCTTCTTGCTACTTATCGCCATCATCACTTTCATCACAACCCCTGTCTCCTTCATCATCACCACTATCACTTTAACTACCACCTCTATCAGTTCCACCACTCCCGCTATCACTTTCACAAATGAGAGGCACAAGCAGAAATCAGGAAGGTAATGTAAATAATGACAACCAATAGCAGCAACAGGGGAGACTAGAGTGAATAATAACAGAGACGACAGCGGATGAAACAATGGGCGGAGTCTGTCTGCACCAGGAGGTTGGCGCACGCTTTCACCCTTCCCTTGTTCCGCCAAATAAAATTTTGTTTTGTAGTGATGCCGCCTTTACTCACTACCTGATCTGCCATACAAATAATTAATCAATTAGTTAATCAGTTAATCAGTGTCGGGGACAGCAGACATGGCATGCAAGGGAAGGAATATGTCAACACGGTGCGGGTAGGCCGAGTCGCACATGTTAATGAGTAATCAAGTGGTTTAGAAAATTCTAGAAGAAGGATAGGTAGATGATACAATTAACGGTCACCAACCAGCAGGTCACTTCCCAGGGACAATGACAATGACAATTCTTTATTAATGAGAGGTAAATAAGCGAGAAGATGCTTTTTTTCATTTAGCCCTCGCCCGTTCGGGGAAAGAATAAACAAATAATTAAAAGAATGCAAAAACAATTGGTAATAAACGAGATAAAACAACAAAGAAGAGTGGAAGGTGAGTATGTACAAGGTGATTGTTAAGAAAAATAAAGTACAAGCAAGAAACAACAGCAACAACAAAAAAAGCAGATATTTACAGGGATCCTGGAATTGAGAGGTGTTTCTAGAAAACAACAAAGCGAGTCTGGGGGACAGTTTACTGGTCAGTATTTTGTACATGAATATACATTTATTAAATTTAAGTCTTTTTGTTAGGGGAAGGACACCCAGAGAGGTGAAGTCACTCGGCTGTATTGTCGGTTTGAGTAGAACGGCTTTTATTGCTCGCCTCTGGACACTTGCTAGAGGTTTCATGGAAACTCCACTAGCGGAGTCCCAGAGGGTGGAGGCGTAGTCAATGATTGACTGAATGTGGGTTGTATAGAAAAGTTTTCTTGTGTGTGGGTCTAGGAAATGCTTAATTCTTGACAGCTGGTAGACTTTCTTGGAAATGTTTTTGCTTGTAGCAGAGATGTCTTGGGACCACGATAAGTTGTTGTCGATGGTAACCCCTATAAGTTTGTGGGACTGAACTTCCGTTATTGCTTGAGTGCCAATATGGATACTTGGGAATGGGTTGACTAGGTTTTGCCTTTTTTGTCTTGTTGTGAGCAGCATGACTTCAGTTTTCTGGGGGTTGAGTGACATGTGGTTTGATTCAGTCCAAGTCTGAAGCTCGTCAGCGCTCAGCTGTATGAGGGAAGCAAGTGGCTCAATCTGTTGGTGGTGGGCGTGTATTGTGGTGTCGTCTGCAAACATGTCACATGATTGGGATAGGTGGAGAGGAAGATCATTGATGTATATGGAGAAAAGAAGAGGTCCTAGTACTGAACCTTGAGGGACACCAAATTTAACTTCAAGAGGATCAGACATTTGGTTGTTTACAGCGATTCTCTGAGTTCGATTGTCGAGAAAGGAGGTAAGGAGTTTGGTACTCCCGGTACTTAGTTTGTATAACTCAAGTTTTCTGATGAGGAGATTGTGATCTATAACATCAAAGGCTTTGGCAAAGTCAACAAATAAGGCAGCAGAAAAATGATTGTCGTTGATGTTATTTAGCCATTGTTCCACCATGGATGTTAGTGCTGTGTGACAAGAGTGACGGGGCCTAAAGCCAGATTGGTTCGGGTGGAGAAGCTCATGCCTTATAAGGTGTTCTTGTAGGTGCTTGTGGATGTGTTTTTCAAGGGGTTTTGAGAGAGGTGATAGGATTGAGATTGGGCGATAGTTTGAAGGGTCACCTGTATCACCTGATTTGTGTATAGGGATTACTTTTGCTTGTTTAAGGTGTGTTGGAAAATAAGATTTATCAATACAGAGGTTATACAG